>JXSR01S004653.1:15316-28008 GCA_000969725.1 Ophiothrix spiculata
ATAAAACTTTAGCGAATTGAGAAACAATTATAGTTGAAGATACATAAACGTCAAATTGAAATCTATGTAGTCCATATCTAAAGACTGCTTGTCACATGGGTTGTCACGCAAGTATAATTAGTACAGAAAACTCATATGTCACTGGTATATTTTTCACGTCCGATTCAAATTCCAATCATAAATATACTTACCGGTACCTGAAGTTAAAAAAAAAAAAACGCATTGCAAACCTAAAGCGCAACTTTAAGGCGATATCGCAAGGCATTGCAAGCCTATAGCACACAATAATGAGGCGACATTACAACGCATTGCTAACCTAAAGCTAAATCACGCCAGAAATACAATCCTGAGATAATACGACGCATTGCAAACCTAACGCAAAATCACGCTGAAAATACCATCTTGCAGAGGCACTAATTTCAAGATTCTATGACATTTGCCCTCTCATATTTCAGTGATTATTGAAGGCATCAATCAAGGGGAAGAAGTTTATTATGGCCATATCCATTTTCTACTCGTGATATTTATTAGCCCTGTTTTCAGTGCCTTGTCCTACACCCACTCACTGTCCAACGTCTCTCAGGCAACCGTTTTGAGCGTCTTGTCCTACACCCGCTCAATGTCCAACATCGTTTAGCCACAGCAGTTCGCAAGCCTATTCTGATACTGAATTGTGATTGACAAAGCATGAGCACATGTTTGCAGTGACTTTGGGGGGTAAAAAAATCAAACTGGATTATAATAGTTCCCTCGCCCAGGTTGCGCGCACTGCCTGGGCTTGTTCCATGGGAGGGGAGATCAGGGGAACAGTACTAGTTCTAGATTTTTATAAATTGAAAATATTTACCCAAGCTATAAACATTTATAATAATGATAAATACAATTCTAAATTGATGCTTTTTATAACCACTGAAACAAGATGAGCTGCCAGAACTTTTTTCTATGTTTCACTTCATGCAACTCTATCTTCTATCACTCTTATTTGTCCGTTTGGACCTTCAGAAAAACAACCCATTGCAATCATAGCGTATTGAGCAAACATAAAGCGCTGTTTGTTTATCAATTTTTACCACACAGGACCATAATTCAGCACTTTTGCATGAGTGGTTTTCTAATGGTTCAAACAAGGCATGCAGGGCTAGAATTTTGGTGCAAGTTGAGAGTTTACTTTTGTAGAGACCAGCACGATCAAAAGACAAAATTGAGACTAGTTTCTCGTAAACTGTGGAATATTTCCCACATGCTCTATCAGGGAGTTTCCAAATGAACTCTCGTAACTCTCTGCAAAATTCTACTCCTGGGCATCAGGGCATGCTTGCATAACTTTCACTAACTGCTCTCATGCTAAGCTTGTTTCAAAAGTCTTCCAAAAACTTGCCTATTTGCTCATGTAATTTTTCAATTTTATTTGCGGTAGATAAATACTGAAAGATTTAAGATAATAAAAGATAATACCTTATGAGCAATGCGACTGTTTGTGGAGGACCTTAAAGCAATCTTGCATCGTACATTCATATATTTCCTTCACTGACTTCGAATCTTTACATCAAAACTTGCGCTGCTCAACACTCACTCCACAAATTAATGTCCCTATTATTATAGACATTCTTCATAACTGGCATATTTTCATCGCTGGTGAAATATCGGAACTCAAAATCATGACTAGTTCAACACAGCCATCTGCATATCTGACGTGCAAGTTCGTATGGAATCAGTTATGACGCATCGCACATGATGTTATCTGTGCCCTCGTGTCAAGTTCTGATATTCGACAAGCAACTGAAATATGCAAATTACAGGAAAGATCTATTGAAGAGTATTCACAACACATCCTATCAGTTTCAGGAAGATTGTTTTTACTCAAAAACATCACATTCTTCATCACCATACTCTGGAATGTCACAGACATTGATAAAAATATCAGAAAACTCTTTGTGACAGCGCAGCGGAAAGTGGACAAATTCTCTCTGCCAAAGTTCCATACCATCTCATATTCCCTTTAACACATTCTTGGTAACAGGTCTTCAAAATCCGCGGTAACGCGGCCGCGATGTTCCCAGAAAAAAGTTGAAGTCCCAGAAAAAATTTGGTAAGCTTAAAAAAATTGAAAATAAAAATCACAAGAATTTCTGACGACAGATTTTTTTCTGGCAATATTGAATAATTAAAATACAAATAAATGAGCCAAATTTGGGGGTTAATGTCAAATTAATGTCAAAAACGAGCGAGTTTTTAAAGCGATTCATGTATTTTTTTTATAAATCTCACATAAAATTATCATCAGCGCAATAAAAGTTCCCAGAAAGGTTTTATTTTTTCTATACCCTGCTTGGTAACTTCCCTTTCATAAACAGTCTTTTTTCATAAACACAACAACCAACTTATATATTTACAATCAACATAATCTACCTCATGTCCATACTCTTTCACAGACTTCTATCACTTCTCTCCCTAGATAACGCTTTGCGGACCTAATTCTTGCCTACGCCTGCGCGCTACCAAAATCTGTGCGCAACTATCTCCGCCCCTAAGCAAGTAAATGAGACAAATGGAGTCAAAGAAATGACACATTTGAGGCAAAGAAAATCACACAGTGAGTCAAAAGAAACGACACAGGGCTCACGCATGGGTGTTTTAAGAAGTTTTAAGTTGAAACCATCCCCACTGACAAGTATTTGTTTTGTTTACACCTAACAAACAGGTGCACCTTAAATACCCATCTTGTTCTTAGTGTTAGCATCATAACTATTGTGTTAGTGCTGAGATCCTAACAAGTTTGGCAATTAATTTGGAAATATGTGATGTATGGTTACTTTTCTGAATATAACTGAATTCTAAATGACAAAAAGTATTAGTTGCAATTATTACAGCACACTCTTGCGTAAAATCTAGGACCAGCAAAATAAAGTCAGTTTTCCACTAAATGCTATTTCTGTCAAATTTACTGGTTAAGGTGGATTGTGGGTTGAACATATGCCAAGTTGAATCCGTGAAAGTTTCTCATTAAAAGCTTTCAGTAGACAAAATAAATTACTACCTCGTGTGGGTAGCTCATTGTAACATTCCGAAAAGATGATGTTGCAATGAGCTACCGACAGAGGTGGTGTTTTATTCATTCACTTTTTAAGCAAAATGAGAAAAATTCAGTTTCAACCAACTGCATGTTTCAACTTCCATTTTGCACTATACCATTCTTTTTCTAATACTTAGAACACTTAAATTATATCAATCAGACAATATTTCAGCGGTAGGATGGAATATTAACATCCTGAATTGCATAGTTTTTAACAATAACAACCATACTACACACAGAACCAAATTAGTACCATAGTCATAATCTCAGCTTCAATGAATCTCTCTGAACATTAAAACTCATAAAACGCAAACGTCAACTATGAGGATGTGAATTCCTCCCTACAAAAAACCTGCGGTGTGAAGAAAAATATTATGTGTGTATACTCTACCGGAATGGTCTTCAACATTGACTAACGAAATGAGACAAGAAAACTTTACTAGACACCTCTTGTTCGATGTAGATCTTCCAATAGCGTCCGGAATTGGTGAACGTTGCTACCAAGAGCTCGTAGAGTGTGCGTGCCTTCTCCACAGGTTGCGACTGAAATGGGAAAACAAATTGGATACAGACTTGATTGAATCGAACAGAAGCACACAATATGATAAAGAACCTCTTATCTGCGGCTGGTTTTAGTGAGATTGTTGGTAAAGATGTTACCATTCAAGTTTATTAACTGTATCATGTAAGAAAATTTTTAAAAATACAGTTAAATTGACAACCTTTCTTTTCTTTATAGAACTTTGCAGAACATTAAAAACATTATTTTTTTGTCATGTGTTTGTTAAAAGTATGTTCTATACGTTATCCATACGGTTTGTCCGTTATGGATACATTGAATTTGCTATCCATACAGTGGTGGTCCGTTTGGCACACGTTCAGTATGTGAAACTTTTGTATGTTATTCATATGTTTGGGCTTTATACGGTGATGTGTGACAGAACTTTATCAAGTGTTGGCAAGAAAAATAAACACGAATGAGTGAAGAACAAGTCAGAAATGTTATAAACAATAAGTCACCTCCTTATTCCATGTTTGATTCAGAGTAGATCCGAAACGCATCCCTACTCATACATGTATCAGGTAGGGATATGCTCAACTACATTGAACCTCTGTATAGACGAATATCTATGAAACAACGAAGTGGATATCTTCTTTTAGGGTGCATGTAAATTCACCAAAACTATGGCAGTGTATTCTCATTAGCAGTATTTACTAATATACACTGGTCCTAAACTAGCTTCAATTAAGAGCTTGGTCACAATAATCGTACAAACAGCTTACGAGCAGTGTTTAGTCTGTTTAAAAAGACCACTGAGCAGTGAGTTAAGTGAGCAGCGAGGGCGTCGCGTGGTCCTATTAGATGGACTAAACACTGCTCGTAAGCTGTTCGTACGATTATTGTGACCAAGCTACAGGATGTCCAAAAATTAACTCCCCATTTTTAAATGCTTATAACTTTAGAACCAGTATTCGCATGGCAACTATAGACATGTGTATTGATAGAGGAAACTTGTAGAATTCTTTTGATACCAAACATTATGCAATCAGTGAACTTCTAAGATAGCAAGAAGGTCTGAAAGTTCAAAGTGGTTGAGCCAATATACCATACAGTGTTAATAGTCTTCTGCAACTTCACTATGACGACATGTGGCCTCATACAGCTAAATGGTTGAGAATGGCTTTTTTAATTAACTTTTTCATGAACAATCATATTGCTCAAGACAAAGAAACATTGGCCCATTCACTCCCATGATTTAAGTCCGCTCGAATACTTTTTTGGGTTATCTGAAGGACAGTATATCCCAACACCATGGACTATTCCTGACCTGAAACAGAACATCATCAGTAAAAACAGGAAGATCAAGAAGAACGCATGCACAAACGTCCAGAGCTTTGTCGTTAGAGTAAAATATTTTTTTGAAATCTGCAAGGAGGCCATCTAGAGCATATCCTGAAATACTAGGCAGCTTAATCTGGGCAAGAAGGAGGTAATTTGATATGTCCCTGTGAGTGTAACTTTGAATGTGTAATAAGGAGTACTGCTGTTGTGTACCATTTAAAGATGAGCATAATGCGAGATTTACGCTTTGACAAATTAAAAACATTTTAATGAGCATTATGTAATTATTAAGACAAAACCACAATCAAAAATCATTGTAAAAGCTGTTTCGCTGAATTAGTCATTAAAATGATCATGAATGATTCTTCTGTCTTCAAAAAATGCTCCCTCCTCTACATGTGACGCGCACATTTGTTTTTATTCTCAGTATAAAGTAGGCTTTTTACGTTTGACGTAATTTACGTTGAAAATGATTTTCAAAAGTGGCAATTATATCATGTTTGGTACCAAATTAATTCTACAAGTTTCTTCTATCAATACATATGTCTATAGTTGCCATGCGAATCCTGGTTTTAAAGTTATAAGCATTTTAAAAGGGGGAGTTTATTTTTGGACACCCTGTATTAGTTAAAGTGCATTATTTTGATAGAATTTGGTAAAAATCAAAGATGGCCGCTCGATCACATGGTGCCACAAAAGTTGTCAAATTGATGAAACACTTCCAAACATCCGTCTGTATGCAGTCCCTATTGACGTTCATGCGACTCTCTTGAGAGTCACTTTGGGACTAGATTCAGAGGAACCCTTACCTGAGCCTCCCTGAGTAGTATACTCCATGCATCCAGATCATGAGGGTAAGATTCCATCTTTTTCTGTGCTTTCTTCACCTTCTCTGGTATATAACCCCATCCCTGCATTGAAATAAAACATCAAGGAATAAGATTATCTGTATACAACAACTTTTTTATGCCTTCAACAAGGGTTGTTCCAAATGGTTGGAAATGGCCAAGCTTTTTTTAAGCGGGCGCCGGGTGACATTTACCCAACGGTCCTCACGTTTTATCGCTCAGATTAGACTAAAAATTATGTAGTTGGGCGCCGCCAAAAAATCGTAAGTTAATCACCTTTAACTAAACAAGCCAAAAAAGGAACTTTTTTCAATGACTTAAGCTGAATTCAGACCTAACGCAAACGCACCGAGCATGGGCAGTAAAAGATTTGAGGTATACAGTAGATACTTCATTTACCCATTTATTACTTGGCAGGAGAACATTGATTTTTCACACCGCTGACACACAAATACATTGACGCATAGCTCATATTCAAGCATGCATGACTTTAAGTGGGCTTGATAGTTTTGTTTTGATACTGAAATAAAGTGTTTCTAGATACGTTTTCACCTGCGTTTTCAGATGTTTTTCTGAGTTCCGCGCAATATGATAGACCATTTTTTATTTAAGAATATGTTATCAGGAAGATGATTTTGTCCATACACAGCCACTTATTTGTACTAAAAAATTCTGATTTGTGGTTGCAGAGTTATTGATTTTACAAAGGTTTGCCAATTTTTTTGGAAGTGAAGAAAAGAGAATTTCAGTTGTCTACAAGTTATGTGGACATCCATGCACACTCAAGAATTTGTTTAATATATCTGTTAAATCAAATGTAAATAAACAACAAGCGGCAAAAATAATGATTGTTTGGGTGTAATTTCTGCGCCTGTTCTTTCGCCTAAAGTAATTTTGATCAGCTGTTTATCATGCGGAACTAATCATCTTTAAACATCCCGCGCATGTGTGGGCGCAAAAAGCTGCAAAATAACACCTGTTGTGTGTGTAATATACATTCAGACAATTAAAATATTGACCAAATTACTCTGTGTATTGAATAAAGAAACTAAAAGATTTATCCCCTATCCTGCGTTCTCCAAAATTAGTTAAATTAATTATACAAAAACCTTCATAACTTTGCAACGGAAGGTCGGATTTGAAAAATTCAAACGGGTTTGGATTCTTTAGATCACCTGCTTTCATTTAAAATTCATTTGAAGCAATTTGATTCATAATTTAAAAATTACCTGAAGTGTCTATATACAGTATCGAAATTCAACCAAAAAATGCCAAAAATTGGGATCCTCTATGGGAAATTTCAACATGTCTTCCATGTTTTGACCCAATTTCAAATCTGGCGGGACTCCTAATAAAAATGCGCTTTTATTTCATATCATGTGTTTGGTAGGGTAAACCGGGGTAAAAAGGCCCGTTTTTGCTAAATATCTCGGATCAGCTTGGAGAATTTTGGATAAAGTTATGTGGTTTTATCCACTACATGTCTCCTCTTTTTTATGCAAATTTAGTTTCATGAATATTTTATTAATATTTTTTAATAAGGTGACCTTTACGGTGATTACTTTGGCGGGCCTTTTTCCCCGGCCTCGGGGTAAAAAGGCCCACATTGGATTTGACCAAGCTGATAACCATGGCAACAATATTACAGTTGCTATGACTTTCAAACAGGATTTACTTTTGTTTAAGCTTTGTCAGACAATACTTCACACCAAAAAACTTCAGATTTTCTCTTATTAATTCTTTGTTAGGGACCTCTTTTCTTGTGCGCACAGTTTCACCGTAACACAATTGCTACTTGTGAAAATTCTGCAAAATGCCTTCACAACTTCAAATTACTGTATTTAATTTTTATAAAATCAACAACCTTTACTAGGTGTATTTTTAAATTGTTTTTATCAGTATATAACATGATTCAAATGCAAACATAGATATGTTTTTCATTTTCTCATGTTTTTGCTAAGTAAATGCAGTGATGTAACATACCGGAAAAAGCTCCGGGGGTCGATTTCACTAACGTTAAAATGCATCGTTAACCCATCGTAAGACCAAAACCCATCGTTAGCTAAAACTACCTCTTGACCGCATGCAACGTTAACAAAGGGTTTGATTTTTCTAATGCATAAATCATATACCTTACTATGCGGTGAACACTTACGAAGGGTTTCCACTTCTTTGGGAAGTCTAGTTGTAGTTACGACCTGAACCCTTCGTTAGCTACGATGCATCGTAATGTTAGTGAAATCGACCCCAGGTGTCCATTTACTTAGGGGTAGGGGTAACATTTGGTGTCATAACTTTGTAAAATACTATAATTCTGGGCAATATATGGATAAAAAGTATGTAACTAATAACCCTCTATTATATTAAAAGGAAATTTCATAATGAATTAAGATATTGTGGTTCTTACGGGTCAAAAAGTCAGGTCCAGAGGTCAAATTTTACATTATTTTCAGTATATTACATATTTTGACGTATCAAATGAGACAAAACGTTGAAATATCTGCTTCTTCTGAATAATTTATCTTCAGGGGTTCATTTTAACCCTATTCCTGAATATTATCAACATTTAAAAATTTCTTTAAATATTTTAATCTTCTTTTAAGATGGGTGGGCCTTTTTACCCCGGGTGCTTGATTTTTTCTGGGGTAAAAAGGCCCACTCAAGAAAGTGGAATTATGGAAATACTAGTATTTGTTTCACTAATCTAACTTTTTCTAATTATTAGAATTACTGTTCTGAACAATAATCAATATAAGATTCAAACAATGAAACATAAATTTCAAAATATTAACGATTTTTAGTCTCATGTGCAAAAGTTTGAATCGTCAATTTTTAACGGTTTATTTTTCATTTTTCCTTCAAAAGCTCTGTGTACCCGTAAAGTTAGTTAAGGAAATGTATTTGTTCTTACATCTGTTTATAATATAATTGCACTTTAAAAAAATATATTTCATTTAACATCTTATCCTATATTTTTTTACTGACAATGAACAAAAGTTTAGCGGGCCTTTTTACCCGGTGGGCCTTTTTACCCCGGTTTACCCTACTATCATTTGAAAGGTATTGTTTCAAACTAAAAGAAACTTAGGCATATTTCTATATTTTCTTTGAACTTGAACAGAATTAAAGTAAGAGCTTAAAAATGACACGGCACACTTTTTCTCAACGTGATCATATATGAATATACATTAACAAAGTGAAAACGTCATATATCCTGGTTACTGGTTCACGCTTTGTTCACACTCAGTTGGCTACCCATTGACAAGGCCTTTGACTCGAGAATGTGTTGTGATCATTTTGATTGTGGTTCAAATTGCAATTAGCGTGAACCAGTCACTTAGTCTTGGCAACTATTGATTTTGATGTCACACTTGTCTTTGTCAGCGAATAGTTCCCCGCACGATCCGAAGAAAAAGATTATCATTGCACAATGAAATGCGCAGTGAATTGGATTGTGTTTTTACGATCAATCATCAAGGCTCCATGACCATGGACCTCCACTGTGTTTCACGCTGAACGCTCTGTCATCTATCGTCTCAAAATGGACGGCCAAAATCCTTAATAGGAAGTAAGTAGAATCGCACTCAGTGACTAAGAATATAAAATGATGCATGTATGATGATCATTACAAGGCGTTAAACGTAGCCCCTCGTCCACGTCAATCAAACGACTATCGGAGTGCAGTACGTCATAAACCAAAGCCATAAACATTGATTGATCAACTTACCACTGTGATATAACGGGTCTCCTTTTTCCAATTTAGATGATGATCGATTTATTTATGGTGGGTCCACTTTGTATTGTCAACTTACGATACAGTCAAATCATGGAGCTCCATGGTCAAATTGTATTTTTTTTTAATTTTGTAAAACAGGAAAGTCTAAGATGGGCCTACATTTATTGAAAAATTAGTATGTATTACGATAGTTTTTAATAATGTCATTTTTGTTTTTCGAATTTATTTAGGCGGGGGGTTGCTTTATGAACAAAGTTAATAAATTTTAACGGAAATAAATACTACAATAGTGTTTGATGAACATTAATAAACATATTCCAAACACTTTCTTCAAGAAAGGAGTAAAGCAATTTTGAAATAACCATGATAACAGGGCCTCTCCAATTTGGAATGTGTCAAGAAAGCCGTCTGGTATTTGGATTTTACAGCTCTAGATAAATAATTTTGGAAAAATAATAAATAATAACGACCTCCCTCACCAAAGTTTAAAAAGTTCCGACGTAGGCCTAAAACACATGTGACATGTTTAGCGCCTTTAGCTATACGCCGCCTCCCTTGTCATGTTCGCACACGAAAATCATTATTGTTGTTTCAAATAATTCTCGAACACGAAAATTATGGATTCTTGCGTAACACAACTGCGTGCGCATTTTACGCGAGTACACCACGCATTTGAGCCATGCGGGATGTCGCGGTAGTGTGGATTACTGATTGGAAATGGTGTTGCGTACTTGCCGGTGTCCCGTTCTTGTCTGAACTTGTGGATACGCAGTCGCAGTGGCTGCGTACAAAAATCATGTTCGTGTCCGAAATTTATTTGAAACAATATTAATAATAATCGATTGGTATCGGATATTAACATTGAAGCGATCAATGGGGAATTACTCAGTTGGATAAATCGTTTGATTGGGCCTTGGCATAATTATAACAAAGGGCAGGGGATGGACGAGGGGCTAGACGACCACAGCAGCCATTACGGTTTGACAGTTCTCCCAATACAACGCATGTGTTCTCGGTGGCTAAAATTAGCCACCGACTTTTTTGCTATTTGTCATTCCTTTTTTGTTGTATCACTCATGTATTATTGTTAACAATATTAATTAGTATCTACTTAAGTATTTTTTGATTGAAAAAATCAAAATGTGTACTTTGATCACGCATTTTTAAATTTTAGGTGAATGTTTACATAAAAATGATCATGAATTTTCACAAGTTTATGTTTGGTAAACTCCTTGACTACCATGGCCTATGGCTTAAGCAACTCACTAAGGTGTGCAAGAGCACATTTCCCACATTTTTCATGATGCGAGTTGTTCAAAATGAGACTTCAAAAAATTGGCAAAATTAACCATTGTTCAATGGAGATCAGTATGTCTACAATACATAATGTTTTGTCGACATAGTAGGTCTACGAGGGGCTACGTTTAACGGCTTGTTGATCATTGCATTCAAAATGCATTGCATATGTTGTTCTAGACCGAGGTGCTCAGTCTGAGTCCAGTACGATCGCGTCACAATTCTCCCTTGAGTTGGCGATAACACGGCTATGTCTTAGACTATGAAGTTTCGAGCTAATGTTGTTCAACTTCATCATTTTTCATGTGGAAAATTCGTTCATGTTATTGACGTCATTGTTCACTTGTTTTATATATTTACCGTAAAAAGCTCCGATCTGTGTTCCCCAGACATAGTCTTGCTGGTTCTTCTGGTCTTCCTGACTTCAAAGGGATTATTCAAAAATATAAAAATCAAACAAATGAGGGCTAAATCTTTATTTTAATCACAGAAATATGGTCCTTCTCAAACTCGCGAAAAATCACCTGGCATCAAACATGGCGACGAATATGAAATTCCCGGATGTTGATTTTTTTCTTCAGGTGGCATAGGACACGATCATAATTATACTCTGTATTAGATTTTACGGGAAAGCTAACTAAATTTTACTTTGGTGAAATTTCTAACAGCTATTTTTACTTTTTAGAATCTAGAAAGCGATATCTTGGAACGCATTTCGCAGATTTATTATTTTTTTTTTTTTGTGAAATATTGTCAAAAATAGGTCCAAAAAATGTCGAAAATCCCACCACTACCATTTTCGGCAAAACATGACACTTTTTATTGCAATATAATTTCAAAACCTAAAAAAAAAAATCAAAAAATGTGAGAAATGCGTTCCTAGATATTGCTTCCTAGATTCTAAAAGGTAAAATAGTTCGAAATGTCACCACTGAATTAGTTAGCTTCCCCAAGGTAAAATTCTGTAAGCCAAGAAACACGGAAGGACTTGCTCGAGAAACACATGGCTCGAGGCAAACTGTGTAGTACAGCTTATCACATAAAGGCCATTTGTCCATAAATTGAAAAATACAAACGGTATTTGAACAAACAGAAATGTTTTATTACATATTAATGAAAGGAACCTTTTTGAATTAAATTCATGAAAATTGCACTGTTCTGATCAGAGAAATCAAACAAAATGTTTCGTTTGTTTACATAGCAATCGTTTGTAAACATATCTTCAAACATCATTTTTGTGTGACTAACAACTTCGGGAAGTATTTATAATAAGTAAATTTATTATAAATATCCTTTGTCATGTTTGTGGAGGGTTGCAGTTCGTATTTGATAGCTATGATCATTTTTGGGGATATTGGGTATGTGCACTTATGCGCAGGTTTTATTGCAGAGCTTGCTTCTGGCTGTGCCACAGCACAGCCAGATATTTCGGGTAAGGAAGGACCTTAGTCCTTAGGGCCGGGCCTTCGGGCTAAAATAACACAATTTGATTTAAAAAAAAAAACACCACATAACGCGCCAAAATTCGGTTTCCTTTTTGATAGGCACCCATTTAATTTACAATACAAAAAATACAAGCCTAACAAAAAAACGAAAATATCATATTTTTCATTTGATTATTTCTTTTTACAATTTTATTTTTTTATTTATTTTTAAATCAAGGAACAAACTGAGTAAAAATTTAAGACGAGATTCATTTTTGTATTTTTGGCCTTAAAGACGATCGCGGTGTTTATTCAAGAGGGCAGTGTAACAGAATTTGTTGGTCTGTGGCGGGAAGATTTTGACAAAACGCGTGCGTGTATCTAAGCGTAAGATTTGCGCCTAATACGCAAAACGCAACGCGCGCACTAGCTTTTTACGCATTGTCTTCCCGGTAAGCGCCAAAAATGGCGC
>JXSR01S004656.1:28193-38528 GCA_000969725.1 Ophiothrix spiculata
TTATTTAAGCCATTTAGAACAATAACACCCAAGTAAACAACCAAGAATGGGTTGAAAAAATTAAATAAAAAATACTACTTTTCATTATGAAAATCAAGAAATTTGACCAAAAATTTGGTTTTTTTTTAAAAGAAATTTCATAGACATCTTTGTTCAGTCTTTTCAAAATTAAATTTTAAAGAGCTTTAAAATAGCTTTCTTTTGATACCAAATATATGGTGGTAGCAATTTTCATTGAATAGTTACATCTTTTTTTCAATATTTTTCTCATGTCCACCTTTTCATGAAAATGCCCTTGTACAACCATTGGAAGCTTTTTAATGTTTCAGTACAAGGCACTGTGATGTTTTGTCGCCAATGTAAAGTAGCCTTTATGTGCTACGGAAATATACTTTGCAGATTCTAACCAAAGAAATTAAAGGGACTGGCCCACTACTTTTTACTGCATGTTTTCTTACATGAATTGATAGATCATGTTTTTAGTAATATAAGGCCAAAAAAAATAAATGTTGTGTTGCCCTCAAGTGGGACTTCTGAAAAATTGAGTCGGTCGGTCTGAAATTTTTTTTTTAATTTTTTTTAAAGCACCTAAAGTAACAAATTTGGGTGTATTTTCCACTATTTTCAAAAAATTTTCTCAAAAAACACCCAATCTAAGCAAAATTGGGTGCTTTCCCAAACCCTAATATTTTTTCCCCCTGAATTTTTGAATAGGGTCGGTTGCTGAGGGCAACTTTACAATTTTTTGTTTTGGGCCTAACCTACCAGTAGTTTTCCATGATTTTTTTAGGAATATTGGAGAAAATCACAGTTCTTTACCAACTTCAATTTTTTTCTCCGGAGACAAAAAATTGTGTTTCTGGTTTAAAATCTTATATATATCTTGTTTCTGCACTTTCTATGGGCATACAAATTATTTTTGGTGAAATTATTTCAACATGTATTAATTTATCTCCAGGAGCTTTGCTTGATCTTTTATCTGATAAATCAATCTAGAGTACAAACTTACGATTTATAAAACACTGGCACGGATAGTCACATCACCATTACAGAATGATATATTGCAAATTAATTCTCTCTAAATTTTGAGCCATTTTCATGTAAAGTTTTGTACTTTTTTTTGTTTGTACTACACTTTTTAGCTTTATTTACAGAAGTCCTTAAGTTTTTAATTCTAAGTGAAATCTAGGGTAGTCCCTTTAATGCATCCGTATCTACTGAGTGATAGTGTGCCTTTTCAAAACCTCTTTGATTGTTGACACTGTCAATCTCTACTCTTTATGTCAACTTGACATGAAAGAGTAGTGAGTTTCTGTAAGTTTATCATTCAAGTTCATGTTACCTGACCCCAGGTAAGGGTTGGAAGCACTCCACTTTATTGATGTACATTTGATGTGTGAGCAAGGTTTTTTAGCTCTTCTAAAAAATGGTCCTTTAACAAGAAATATATCACAGTTTTACCTAAAATTTTACCTTCTGAAGTTTGATTTTTCCTTCAGGTTGTGAATAATGCCCCTTTTTGTAGATTTGTAGAAATTTGTGTTTTTAGATCCCCTAAACACCATGCGGGCTTCCTGTGCAGCTCAGAAAAAATGACCCCCTTTTCCTTTTTTTTTTTGGTTTACACATGTGCACACCAATATAGCTGAGTGCCCCCCTCTCCCAGGTTCTTGATAAAGAGTATGATGGGGCCAATATTAATTGTCGAACAGGAAGTACAGCTGTCTCATTAGGTCAAGAATATATGCTATGTAATAAATATTGACATCAGAAAAATGTCCACTATTTTGATAGCAAAGACATCAAGAGAAATGTCAAAAATTTTGATAGTAAAGACAGCTTTGTTTCTGATGAGAATTCATTAAAGAGTTTGTGACATCATCAACTTAAAGGGACACTACACAAGTTTGTGACATCATCAACTTAAAGGGACACTACACAAGTTTGTGACATCATCAACTTAAAGGGGAACTGCACAAGTTTGCAGCATCTACTTAATGGGGCATAGCATGAGTTCAACTATTTAGTTATTTTTGTTCCAAACAATACATACTTTGAAGCCATTGTTAGACTTTAACCCTAACACGATAAAATCATACAAAACCATACTCAGCCTAAGTCCAAATACGTCACTATCAATCATTACGCAATCATCCCAGCCTATATCTAAGTACGGAATGCCTAGCCTGCCTGAGTTCCACCCGTAGCACGAAGCCCACACTCTCGCTTCTGAAACCAGAGGTTGCGGGTTCGTGCCTCGGGCCCGGCGCGCACGCTGCACGCAATTTTTTTCTTCCTCCCCCACTCTATGACGTGTTTGTACTTTACCCCTTCTCCGTGAAAATGCTAAAAACAGTGTGTACTGTTTAGGGTTATATCAACATTTTGTTTTTAAATTGTATTTGACTGGGTTCCCAGCCCATCAGGGAAATCAGGAAAATCATGGATAATATTTTACTTTTTTTCGGTCAGAATTAAAGAATATGACTATCAAAGTTCATTTTCAAGTGTATTTTGTCAAAAAATTGTTTTACCAACAAAAATTGTTAAAATGTATGTATGCTTTCCTACACCAATACACGTGGAATTAAATTCTGGACCCAGAATTCAATTCAATGTATGACCATAATTGAAAAAGTAAGCATCCTTTAGCCAAATTATTTGAAGGGTGTCAATATTTACCAAAAACAAACTCAAGTGGCCAAAAAAATCAAAAGTCATGGTTGACAGGAAGCACTTTATTTCAATACTTTATATTTTTGCTTTAAAATTTAGTTTTCAATGTCATATTAAAGATTACCACTAAAGAGGTCCAAGTTTCAAATTTCAGCTGAATCGGTCAAACAGTTTTGATTTTATGGGCAATTTTGTATTTCAGACCCGCCTATATGTTAATGTATAAAATTATATAGGGTTACCATAATTATACACATTTTCAAATATATCTCCAAAACGAAATATAACTCTGTAAAGCCGTGAAATTTCACACAGGTTCTGAGAAAAATATGTGCAATATTTTAGTAACAAAATCTCAAAAAGTTTGAAAATAGTTGAGGCAATCGGACCATGCTCCATTTTCTGATACTTCAGCATGTTATCTTTTATTACAGACAATAAAATACTACAAAACAAAACTTTTAAACTTATTTATAGGTAAAATTTAAAAGATCATTTTGACATTTTACAGTAAAATAAACACGTGGCTGTTGGCGGGAAATTACGGGCATAGATACGCGTCCTATATTTTGCGTTTAGGTTGCGTGTTTTGATATGCGTGCCTTTTTGCGCGGTAACAAGTACTGCGTGCGCGGGTGAACGCGTTGCGTTATGTTCTTGCATGAGCAAAAATGAGTTAAAATCCCGCAATAAACTTGTCAATATTGTAAACAAAGACCAAATAATTAAACATTGGTATTTTAGATTTCTTTCAATATTTACAAAATAAGGAGCTTAAATTCGGATCTGAAAGTTTAGTACAATACTTACTAATAATATCAATTACATAATAAGTTTTATTGTCCGATGCCCAAAGTTTAGACCTCAAATTTCATGGATTTTAGGTCAAAATGTGTGATTTCTTCATTAAACATGGGATTTCTCCATTTCAGTTTTGATGAAAAAACATCATTTTTACGGGAAACGTAACTAAAAAAACTAAAAAGTACAAGGAAAGATTTTTCAACCATTATGTACAGTATATCAAAATCTAGGATCGCGTTTCTCATTTTTCAATTTAAGGTCCTAAAATCAAAGATATTCATTAGTTTCTATCAAAATTGATGCAGATAAATGTCGGAAACGGCACATTTAACATGGTTTTTATTATATTTCGAAAAATTCGACTTTATTTTAAAAAATAAAAAATGCGATCCTAGATAATTGTGTGCAGTTTCCAAAAAAATATATGTGATAAAATGGCAGTAACAATTTTTTTAGTTACCTTTCCCGTTTCATGTGTAGGCAAAATCACTGCTTTTTGCTATTTTTTACCAAATATGGTCATTTTTGAACCAAACCAATAGCATAAACAGATTCCTTGTCAAATTTCCTTTCTAGAAATGTATACTTTTTTATACTGTAACTTAATATTTTTAGACTTATAAGCCAAACAAGAAAGTCAAAATAAAAGCCTTAACAGGCCCCTTAAGTTGGGTGATCAAGTCCAGTAGCAAAAGACAATCATTTGTCTGTTTTCCTTTTTGCAGTCAATGGTTAGTTCTCATCTAAGACAAAGACTGCAACAGAATGTAGAACAGAGAAGCAGCGTTGACGCAAACGATGTCGAGATGCAACAGATGCTCAACGATGAAAGGGTGGCGCTCTTCATGCAAAACCAGGAATTCTTACGAGAATTACAACACAATCCAGAATTTTCTGCAGCCTTAGAAAAAGGTAAATTGTTTTCATAAGTTCTGGTTTTATTATATCATTTAGGGCAGCATGGCCGAGTGGTTAGAGCACAGGTTTCGTACGAATACAGAAGTTGTGGGTTCGAGCCCCGGGAGTGGCAGTTTTTGTCTCCTTGTTTCCTTGAGCAAGAAACTTTACTTGCCCCGTAGTTCGGAAGTCATTTTAAGCCGTTGGTCCCCTGTATGAATAGACTCCTTCATGAGGTTTGCAAGTCATGCAAGTTCAGTGTATATTGATTGATTGATTGATTGATTCATGATGGAAGACATCCAATGAATTTAAAAGGGGGAATCTCTGCTCGACGCCAAACGTGTAAATCTTGACTTGATGCATAGTCAGCGTATGCATTCAATTTCACGTGCAAGCCTTGTTTGCATTTCCAGCGTCTTTTGCAACTTACTTAGAGCTAGGTACACTCCCGCTCTAAAGTATTTCTGCACAATTAAAAAAGTTCAAAAACCTCAATATTAAACGATCTAGAATCATCACAGATTCATACTATTGTTGTTTCAAATGATTCTCAGACACAAAATGTTTGAGCCTTGCGTAACACAATTGCGTGTGCATTTTACGCGAGTACCCAACGCTTTCAAGGCACGCGCCATGTCGCGGCACTGTGGATTACTGATTGGAAACGGTGTTGCGTACTTCCCGGTGTTCCGTTCTTGTCACAACTTGTGGATACGCGGTGGCTGCGTTCAGAAATCATACTCATGTCCGAAATTTATTTGAAACAATAATAGTATTCTGTCGAACGCAGTTGTTGAATTTGGCGTACTCAGTCCTTGTTACTGGCGTGAAACTTACTGTGCGATGTCTATGGAGTGAACCAATATGTCCACAATATTTTATGTTTCCGCTTCGATTCATTAATATTTACTTACATTAATAAAGATGAAAGACACATTTATGAACAATATATCAAAGAAAGGGGTTGATTCAAAATTCATTTAGCTGAAAATGTAAATTTTGTAGACTTTTTCATTTACCTCCAATGCAATGTTTCACGCCAGGGAGTAACATGGAACAGCCTCAATTGACCAATCAGAGGACAGGATTCTAGTCTGTGACATCAGTGCGTCCAACAGAATATGTAACTTATCTATTCAATATGAATAAATCGATGTTTCTTTTGATATTTGCTCTTCCATTGCTATAAAAAATGACTGATTTCATGGACCATATACAAATGCACTACAAGTACAAATCTAAATACTATGTAACTATTTTTCATAACCTCATTATTACCTTGTAACAGGATAGAATATTTTCAGGTTGTAAGTTTTAAAACAAATGCGCATAAATGTATATTTTTTTATGTTCAGACAAAAGTAGTAATATGCATTACATACCATATTTTAAAATGCAATGAATGAAAATCCATAATAGTTACTTTGATAATTATACAATATAGACTCTGTCAAAAAATGATGGAAAATCAGATAAACGCCTTTTGAGATATATGGCTGAATAAAGGTTTTGTGCAGAAATACTTTAGAGTGGCAGTGTACTTTACAACAAGAGAAACAAGTTAAAGGAATTACAGCCTGTCTCTTTCACTTAAAATGCATCTCTCACTGGCACAGATCCACGATCCATTGTATTGTATCCCCATCGTTAATACTCCTTGATTTAGTATAATATTAAATGTCCTCGGATGTAGCAGAAGCAGTGAGGGAAGCCAGTTTAAGGAATCACAGGCTGTCTTTATCACATCAGACACGATATTCACTGGTCACAGATACTACATGTAGATCTATTGTGTTATATCCCCATTTTTAACTCTCCTTGATTTAATCTCAAAAGATGTAGCAGAGGCTACAAGAGAAGCCAGTTTAAGGAATCACAGGCTGTCTTTATCACATCAGACACAACCGTCACCCGCACAGATACCTATCCACTGTGCTATTTCCGTATTTTTAACTCTCCTTGATTTAATCTCCACAGATGTAGCAGAGGCGACAAGAGAAGCCAGTTTAAGGAATCACAGGCTGTCTTTATCACATCAGACACGATATTCACTGGTCACAGATACTACATGTAGATCTATTGTGTTATATCCACATTTTTAACTCTCCTTGATTTAATCTCAAAAGATGTAGCAGAGGCTACAAGAGAAGCCAGTTTAAGGAATCACAGGCTGTCTTTATCACATCAGACACAACCGTCACCCGCACAGATAACTATCCACCGTGCTATATCTGTATTTTTAACTCTCCTTGATTTAATCTCCACAGATGTAGCAGAGGCGACAAGAGAAGCCAGTTTAAGGAATCACAGGCTGTCTTTATCACATCAGACGCAACCGTCACCCGCACAGATACCTATCCACTGTGCTATTTCCGTATTTTTAACTCTCCTTGATTTATTCTCCACAGATGTAGCAGAGGCGACAAGAGAAGCCAGTTTAAGGAATCACAGGCTGTCTTTATCACATCAGACACAACCCTCACCTGCACAGATACCTATCCATCGTAATGTACTAAGTAATGAAAACGACTCAATAGATGGTGCTGTTGGAGGGGCTGTAGGCGGTGCAGCGTCGGCGGGAGAAGATGTCGTCTTTAGGAATAAATTGAAACACATGGGAAAATGTAAGTCAGAACTGTTATAAAGTAACTTCTGTGAATTGACTAATCTATGCAAAAAAACTCTCCAAAAAATGTCTCACAGAGAGTATAATTTTCAAATTCAACCTATATAGGCATAGTGCCTGTGCTGTGCTACCTTAAAATCGAGCGACCGACATCTACATTGTCGACAATGCATTTTTGACAATGCAGTAAAGGCATTTGAATTATACAACTATAGGCCAAATGATAATTTATTGGACAATTTAAACAAAAATCCAGAGTACAGGGCCCCATTGTTTGTTAATGCAACCCCATCATTGATTTTTGTTTAAATTGTCCAATAAATATTTGTTTTGCCTTTAATGGTACACTTCTAAATTCGTCACCCTGTTCCAGCTCTGAAATATAGTGGTTGCTTGTATTGTCCCGTTTTTAGGCAAGTGGATACTTTCAAGAGTTCACAGCACAGATTATTTATTTATTTTTTCTTTGTTTTTATCAATGCATGATTATAATTAATTTAAAATGTACTCAATTAATCTTCGATGTATAGAAGGTATTTTCAGACGAGTATAATATCAGGATAAATTTGATCTATATGCTAAGTGGAGTAGGGTGGCACACTGGTAGAGCTCTCGCTTCGGGTGCAGTAGGTCCCGGGTTCAATTCCTGGCTAGGTCATAGGGATTTTTCATCGATCTATTCTGTTCAGTATCAGAATGGCACACTACTCCTGTGGCAAGGCGGGTTGGTCAAGTACTGTTAATACTTCCCTTTCTTTCACCAATGCAGCTAGCCAGTAGTTGTACGTGAATTTGGTTTACCGATTCCATACCCATCATGGTAGGTTTCCTCCGGATACTCCGGTTAACTCCTACATCTAAAAATCGGGCTTCTTCCCATTAATTCCATGTCGTTCTCCCGGGTCAGTTGTGTGATTGGCATCTGTAAGCGACCTAGGATTCTCTCCTGTGGAGCGCTGCGGCTGACACACAGCAGTGCCTTGAGACCTTCGGGTAATCAGCGCGCGGTATAAATACCCTCCATTATTATTATTATTATTAAGTTTTCTATTTTCTTCAAGTATTTTATTTTATTTGACGGTTTTGTTGACAAACTCGATATATAAACAAGCTTGTCGTCAAAGAGTAAATAGCTTTTGTCGATGACATTGTCCACAAAAGGTTTGTCAATACCAGCCTAGTCAAAAACTCTTTCAATTGTATATGAAAAGTGCATTTTCCGTGAATTTCTGATTTTTCCGTTTCTTCTTCATTTCCGGTGTTCTTTTCCGTTTTTCCGTATCGCAGAAAACTTTGGAGCTTAACATAGTTTGAATAATAATATTTACAAATCCTTTGTTTCATTGTAGCAACCAATTAGTCAAGTTTGCACAATGTAAACAAAAATCCATATTGCAGGGCCCATTACTTGTAAATGTAACCCCACTATGCATTTAATTTCTCACTTCATAAAGCAGGGCCCCATTGTTTGTCAATGCAACTCTTACCATGGTTTTTTTGTTTCATTGCAGCAACCAAAGTCAAGTTTGCACAAATGGCCAAGAAATTCAACTCCAAGAAGAAGAAGAAGAGCTCCCGAGCTGGGTATCCTTTGTGTTAATAACTATGCCCAACAAAGTAAAAAATGCAGTATGTGCATTGCATATGTATTGCAAGTTACTTCCTTTTGCCTTGGAGAAATCCTGCACAAATGAGCAGACGACCAATGCTCTTAAATAACGTAAGGCAGTATCTATATGTACATACAACTTTTTTGCATGGGAATGAATTGAAATGTTATGTTTAATAGAAGTATCTGCTATGTTTTATAAATGCACATACTGCTTTTTACTTTATGGGACAGAACTGTAAATAAACAGCTTTTTTTACTACTGCAAAACTAGTGCTTTTTATTCATTAAACACCGCCATCTTATTTTGGTAATTATCATAATAGAATTTATGACCATATTTAGAAAAAAAAATATCCCTTGATATATCATACTCCTGATCGCAATTATACCCATTTAATCGGGTCCCTGAGTGCGTCGAAAAAATGCATTTTACATTCATATGATTGTGCAGTATTATATTGATTATATTTATTGGTCGAGCTATGAGTTGTAGAAATATTGGACGAGACGCAATCGAGCCAAATATTTTAAAACTCATAGCAAGACCAATAAATATGGGACGAAAATCATCCAATTTTATCATTATCATGCTCAGGATCCAAGTTTTTCCACACTTTGATCCTTCAAAGCATATTAATGACAAATAAAGGTATCTAACTTTCAGAAAAAAATGACAAAGTATGTAGTTTGAAAATCAGAATTGATTTAATGGTATGATATAATTAATTTATTATTAGGCTTACGGCTGATATGATATGGGAAACTATTACCTGCTCAGTGCCATATCCAGGCTCAATTTGCTATCAATAATTTGTTTGTATGTGTCGAGGTGAGGTTTAGTCTGGTAATTTGCATTTGGTTTAAGTTTTGTCAGAACTCAACTGAAAGGCCCATAGTAACGACATTTTGTGTCATAATGATAAAGTGGTTTGAATTTGGTATGTACTGGACACTATGTTGGAGTGCGGTCAAGGTCAAAATATTTGTACCATTGCACTCATTCATCATTTGTATGCTAATTCATTTGCATATGTCCATTTCTATCATTACCCTGTTGTAAGTTCTTAACTTTTTTAACCTCAGTCTCGAAGGAGCAATGGCGCCCTCAACATTAAATTTAATAGAATCAGAAGATGAAGATGACGGTAATCTTCTGACAAGAGAACGACCAAAGGTGGAAGAAAATATCTACTCCGATTCTAATGTAAGTTATTTGTGATATAAAGGAATTACCCACGATCACCAAAGTGAAAGTCAACTTTCCTCAGCCCTTATGATTTTATTGCATTTTAAGAAAGTGGTTCCAACTACTAACTAATATCCATAGACATTCGAACTTTACAGTAAAAGAGATCAGGACATTTTTCGAATCTGTTCAATGGAATTTGCATAGATGGAAATGACTTTTGCCCAGGTACATTTTGTCATGTGAGTGCAAGAAAGTCGTATCTGCAATGGCTGCCGTTTGTTATATTCATTAAACACCTATCCTTTTCTTATTTCAATTTTTGAAAAAGTAATTTTAATTAGCAAATAACATTCTACAAAGGATTCAGAAATTCTACCAGTCATTTCCTTTATTGTACGATGGCCTACATATCATATATTTGGACGGATGTATGAATGTTGAAAGTTCAAATAAAAGTTACAACCACTTTTTATTTTTGATTTCAGTTTTGGCTAACATTCAATTACAATTAGAATATTATGGAGGAAT
>JXSR01S004657.1:9472-21311 GCA_000969725.1 Ophiothrix spiculata
CGCCACTGCTATTACCGATTAAGTCTTCTCTCTGGGTGATTCCCTGTTTCTTTTGGAGCCGCTAACGACTGGGATAATCATCGATCAATAGAGTTTGCAAATCAATTATCCATTAACAGATCCACGATGAAGTGTCTTTCAAGTGGTTATGTCCAGTCATACGGAAAGGTGATGAAATTAGTTCTATTGTCGGGTCTCTTTATTTCAATCAATATTGATAATAAACATACTTTTCTGTGAGGAGAATAAAAGTAGTTCGGAAAAGAAAGCCAAAAAGATTTCTTTTTTGGAAAAATCAAAATAAGTTTTTGAAAAATCAGGCAAATGTGGGTTTTTGGAAAAATTAAAATAAGTTTGGGAAAAATCAGGCAATTTTTTTGTGATAAATCAAAATAAGTTTGGGAAAAAATCAGGTGAATTTTTTGGGAAAAATCAAAATAAGTTTGGAAAAAATCAGGCGAATTTTTTGGAAAAAATCCAAATAAGTTTGGGAAAAATCAGGCGAATTTTTAGGGGAAAATCAAATTAAGTTTGGGAAAAATCATACGATTTTTTGGGAAAAATCAAAATAAGTTTGGAAAAAATCAGGCGAATTTTTAGGGAAACATCTTATTAAGTTTGGGAAAAATCAGGCGATTTTGGGGGGAAAATCAAAATAAGTTTGGGAAAAATCAGGCGATTTTTTTTTTTTGGAAATCAAAATAAGTTTGAGAAAAATCAGGCGATTTTTTTGGGAAAAATCAAAATAAGGTTGGGAAAAATCAGGCAATTTTTTGGGGAAAAATCAAAATGAGTTTTGGAAAATCATACGATTTTTTGGGAAAAATCAAAATAAGTTTGGAAAAAATCAGGCGAATTTTTAGGGAAAAATTTGGAGAAAATGAACGATTTTATCTTTATTTAGTTTTAGTTTGTCACGATTTATTTTATTTCATTTTATCTTATTTTATTTCATTTATTGTCAATTAAATCCATTTTTATTTTATCTCATTTTATTTTACCTGATCTGCTTTCAATTTAGTCTATTCTTCAAATCAAATTGATTATTTCAGGAATTAAATGACCCCACTCAAGTAACTATTGATTAAATCAATAAGTCTCTAATTGCACCTATTATGATTTGTCTAATCCCGGAGTCTAATCTTCACAGTTCTGGTATCAAACAATGAAATGATATTCGCACATTTATATAAGTGTGCTTAGGTCTATGACATGAATAGGACTAGTACGCAAATGTCTCTCTGAAATTTCAACTTCCCCGGTAGCTTGATTGGTAAAGGCGTCGACTTAACATCAATACTCACAATATTCTCTTTACTGTTGGTTCGAGCCCCACCAGGACCCTAGTGTCATTTTAGAAAATAAAATGAAATTGAAAAATAACATAAAATTAAATTAAATTTGAATATTAATAGCGACACACGGACCTCAAAAAATGGACAAGGTATCGGGTATACACAAGATGGCGGCGCGGCGGCCTACGAAAAACCAGCATTTCGCCCCTCCAGGTATATAGCTCAGTGGTAAAGTCACGGAATAAACTATCATTATCAGTCAAAGCACACAAGTTGATGTGTACTTCGGTGTATTAATTGACATATTTTTACACCAGTATGCCTTGCAAGTTGAAAGAAGGACACAATGAGAGAAAATGTCATCATCTGCCGGATTGCAGAACTATTTTAAATGCATTAAAATCACCAAAGATCTTTGTCTCGAGTTAGTCAGACATGTGGAAAGATCTATCAAAGAATGGCACGAAAGTGTCAAATCTAAAATTGGACAATGTCAGAGTCAAGGAAAGTGTGCTTCCCATGTTGAACCAACAGAACGTAAGAATTGCCGAGTTTGTTTAAGATGGGCAAAAGAAGTGACCAAAGTTGTGGATGATAGAACTCGATTAACATGGATAAATACTCTACTTCACAAATTTTATGATGAACCTGTTGAAATAGCCAAGCTTTTTGCTTTCAAAGCAAGGAAAGAAAGGATGGAGAAGATCAAGGCCTTTAGGGACATTGATGCACGGAGCTTGTTTATGATAATCGTTACATTCAAACATTTCTGGAAAAAGAAGGAAGAGGAGGGAGAAGAAGAGGACGTTGGTGATGATTGGTCACTTGAAGAAGATCAAAACATAGATATTGATGCGGACCGAGTGGCTGTAGTAACCAAGGTAATATATATTCTATTTATTTTTCTACAAGCTATTTTATTAGCATGCTTATAATATTTCATTGCCCTTTATCCTAAATCCTTACACCATTTGAGTACGAAATACTGATTTTAAAGTCATTTCTTTATTTTAAGTTCATTCATTTCCCCAATCATTAATATAATGAAATTAATATAACATGGATATAGATTCAAATTTGTTATATATTTAACACGTTACACCAACAGTGTAAATGGTTGAGGGAAACGTTTTATTGGACACATTTTTTTCCAAAAGATAAGTGTTTGCCTGTTTTGCTTTAATTGATTTTTGTGGCGTCTGCTTTGAAAAAAGCAAATACATTTATCTGATCATTGGTCTCATCGACCCTTGTACTTATTTAAAATAGTTTCAGTAACAATGCCATAGCAATAATTTTTCGATTATGTTAAATTTGTTTCTACTGCCACACTTGTTTGTGTACTGAAAAAAATATTTATCTGTATTTTGAAGGAACATTTTTGTTGATTTCATTTTAAGGAAACACTAACTTTCGAAGTTCAAAACAAATCTTTTTATTTGGGGATGATTCGTTGCCTGATTGGAATCTTCAGCTGTGGTCACACAACTAACTCGACGCCTTTGTTTTATAATTTTAAAAAATTACGCAGTCTGATTTTGTTCAGATATTTTTACTTTTTAGGAATTTGGCCAATTTTTTGATTTCATTGCAAATAAGGTCAAAAAATGACCAAAAATGTAAAAACGTGAATTTTTGACCTTATTTGGGATGAAAATCAAAACAATTGGCCAAATTCCTAAAATGTAAAAATGACGCAACATCTGAGTGAATGTTTTGAATTAAAAATCCCATTCAAAGGTCAATTTTTTTTTGTTTTGTTATTTTTAGCTTTTCCGGAAGCCGAAATGGCCAAAAAACATCACCATCAAGTTCCTTTCTTGAAATGTAAACTTTTATAAACTTTAAGCACTTTGTTCAAAAGATAATAGTACCAGATAAATTTGCAAAAAAACGTGAAATCGAGTAAGGTGCTTCCCCCCCCCCCCCCCCCGTATAGCCCATGATATACTAGCAAGACGCAGCTAGCGTGTGGTTAAATTTTAGACGCTTTGCAGACGCTAACCAAACGCTAACGTGTTAAAATGTTTTCAACTTTAGCGTCTTCGTTAGTGTCTAGCTATACTCTAGCTGCGTCTTACTAGTATACCATGGGTATCAATAGAAGACGGTTTTTGATTGGCAGCCAGTTAAGCTCACACAGGGTCCAGTGTATTTGATTACAGAAACCATCTCATTCATAATCATGGCATCTTAGACCTAGTCCCCTGATCCAACTGTTTATGTTGTACAGTAGTTAGGTTGAGGCTAACAACTCTCACGCAACATTAGATTCACACTTTATTCCGTTATGGTCTATGGAAGGCGGATTTTGATTAGAGGAGACCTTGATTACCTTTTCATCGAGTTTACTTGGTTATATTAAAGTAATAAATTATCTCCTTTTGTACTTGCTTTTTAGATACTTGATCTCTACAACGGGCTGAGCCACAAGTCCATGGAGCTTAAAATCGATGATACTGAATTAAATCAATTTTGTGAAACAGCCAAAGACATTGTCATCAGATGCCTGCGAGATTGTGGTTTCATCTCTTCAGAAAAGGAAGACGAGCTCTTGGAAACAATCTATAAGGTTTGTATATGATACTTTTATCCTTCAAAATAAGTTGTTTTATACTTGCAGATCCAAAGAAACTGATAATAAGGATAATGCAGCATATTACCAGTTAAATCAGTATAGTCACACGCGTTTTTATAACTTTTAGCCTCTGATAATTTTACACCATTTTTGTCGCATCAATTGATGATAAATGATTGAACTATCTACTTTGTCTTTTTATATCACACTATCCACAGACAAAACTTGGACAATTGACAAAGCATGATATGAAGAAACTTGTTAATGAGGATATGATGAATTTTGATCAAGAAGATGAACATGGTTCACGTACAGCTATTGATGCCATTCAGGTAACAGAAAGGCTAGAAGAGATATGTCTAGGTAAGAATTGTTATAGCAATTCAAAATCGGTTAATTTTGTGATATATTAAATTTAACGCTTAAGTGACCAAGGGAGGGGGTTCTAAGGGCCCTACCACAGGTTTTCTCGCGAAAAAAACCCATCGCCGCTCCATGTAATTGTCAAACTTAACGCAGCCTGTCCCTCAAAGGCAAAAAAAAAAATCAAATCGATCCAGTCATTTTCGTGCTAATTAGCATAACGTGATTTTTCGAGGGCGCTGTTCAAATTTGTTTTGCCCATAAAATTAAAACCAAATAACTTTTTTTCTAATCTTATTTCTGCAATGTAATTGTACTTGCAATGTGCATATTTGAGCAAAATGTCATGCAACAATTCTTTCGGGAACACTGTTTTGAAATTTTGGCGGGAATTTTTTTGACATGACACAAAAATGTTTTTTTCGGCCGCAATTTTAAAACAGTTCATCTGATTTTCAAAATTTGTTCTGTATGTTGGTCCGCTTTACATGCTATCTCATTGAACAGACTTTCAACGTGAACTTCATACCAGAAGGGTGGTTTTTAAGGGTGGGTCCATAAGAACCCCCCCCCCCCTTGGGCACCAACGGTGGGAAATACCTTGGTCACTTAAGTGTTAATGTGCTGTGATGAATTCTTATCATCAATTACAACAATTTTGGGACAGTGTTGTTAGAGATCGGTGAACCTTTACTTCAAATTTATACTGAAACACTTGCAAACTGGTTCCAAGCAGATCGGATCATGCCAGGGATTACTGAAATGGCTCAATAATGAACGAGGAGTAAGGCCCTGCGGGGAAACCCGAAACCCCGAATTTTCCTGGACCGGACCGGACCGAAACCGGGTCGGTAATTTTTTGGAGCTATTTTCGGGTTCGGTACGGTCCGGGAAAAATATTACCGGGGTCGACCGGGTCGGGGAAATTTTACTCGGGGTTGGGGACAGTTTACATTCGGTCCGGGAAAAGCAAAGGTCGTTCGGGTAAAAATAAATTGGAGCAACAATTAATCACTGTGTCTATAATGTCATAATCCTTGTTAAACACTATGTTAATGACTTGGAATTCGGGGTAACTCGAGGTCGAGGAAAAATATCCATTTTGACCGGGAAATCCTTAAAAACTGCTGATCCGGGTCGGTCCGGTCTTGAAAAAGTCCTTTCGGGTCTGGGTCGGGGAACGACGGGGTCGGGGTGAGAAAAACCCTGCCCCTCAGGGCGTTAATGAGGAGGAGTTAAATACGTTAAGCTGCGTTGTAAGAAGAAGTTTTCCATATTCTTGTTTAAAGAAGAAGAAGACATAATTAATTCATGCAAGTATTGTCCGAATAAACCAAACTGATTTAAATGGAATTCCCACAAAAATAATTGTAATTTATGTTTCTCTTAACCCTTCTTACCAATGTATTTTTTGTAACGTTTGTTATCAAGGGGTGGGATGGGGTGGTAACCATCCCTTATGAATTTAAAATTGGAGCGCTAAAAGTTAATCTGCCTTATAATTTTGTATAGGATAGGGTCTCCCTTATCCATTGATACCAAAATCATGAAAATCGGCCAAGGCGTTCGGTAATTATGACGTCATAAGTACTTCCGAGTCAGAAAAATCGTGATTTGGGGCAAAATTTGCTGTAAAATATCAGAATTTTGTCGGTTTTTTTGCTTGTAAAGAAGGGGAATGGTGTTTATAATATGTTCTGTAAGTTTTAGGTGAATACCATGCAGACATTTTTCAAAATGGCGACTTAAAATTTTCTCAGGTGGAAACCACCACCCTCCCTCCGACTCCGAGGCACCCTGATCCCCCCACCCCCCGAAGGTGGTACCTACTTACAATTAGCCAAAACCCCCATAAACCCCCAAAAGGTCATATTCGTTTGCGTTTCTATCCGTTAGGGGGGGGGGGGATAACAATCCCCCTTGGTAAGACAAGGATGAAGTATATAGCGACGATAATAACTTAAATATTTTCTCTGTTTCATGTGTCTGTTTCATGTTGAACTTATTATGTCTTATAGGATCTATTGAAACCATATATCGAGAAGGAATTGATGCATTTGCAGATCATGTTCCTTTCAAGTCTCTGAAAAATCACATCTATTTCACCTACTGAACTAAAAGATATCAAAGAGCACTTGACTGGATTACGTAAATTCGTCGGGTCTTGTATTGCACTAAAGACCTAAGATTACATTTTTTGACTCACCAGCATCGGTTATGATTTCTGATATTGACTTAATAATTTTTAAAAACTACTTTATACACAGGAAACACAAGGATCTTGACGTGGAATTCAAAATCAAAGAGTGCATGTGTTATATCATTTACATTGAATGCATGGAGTGTTTCCTTGCGAATACGACCTTACGACCCCCAAAACTCAATATGCATGTGACAATTTCTATTGGTTTGGTGTGACTCATGACTTTAGTTTGAAGAACACAATTAGGTTGAGACCTCTTTCCAACGCCACTGGGCAAAAAACTGACCCTTTGCCGACGTGGCTTTTTTTCTGACGAGCTTGCGTACAGGGGCGTAAATCTAAACATTATAAAATTCAATTGATAATTTCTCAGTTGTTTTCCTTTCTTAACAGATTCTGATTACGGAATACCGCAGAGTCATATTGATAGGATTGTCCAAGAACTGTTAGATTGTCTATAAATGCACCGACTTTTTGATCCATACAACATGCTATATCTGCCAATTGTTCTTGCAATAGTCCGTGGTAGTGACCAAGATGACTTAATCACGGATATCAAAGCTTTTGCTAAAAGTTCAAACGATACTAATCCTCCCCTTACTTTAGAAAGCCTTGAAAAAAAGCCAAGTAAGTAAATATGTGTACCGCCGCGGCAAAAGGGTCCAGTTGTCGATTCCTTCATGTTGCTCATTGTAGCATATCTGATGTATACAAATACCATACATTAGATATGCTACAAGGAGCAACATGTACGAGCCGACAACTGGACCCTTTGCCGCGGCGGTACACATATTATAATGTGTCTCTAAAGATCATAACATTCATAATGAACAACCGACTTATACAGGGCTGATATCATTAAATAAATTGGGTGTAGCAGGTGCCGACAGATTAAGATGTTTGACTCTCCCGTTAACAAGTGATCTCTTTTTTATACATGATTTAAAATGGTGTTAAATTGTTTGTTTTAATAAAATTTGATCTTAGTCATAATTGGCGATCTTTTATGTAGGCATTTAATCTGAAATAAATGCAGTTACTAAGGGGCGGCTTCAAAACTCAACCGGCGGTTGTCTGCCGGTTCTGGGCGGTTCTGGGCGGTTCAACCGGAATAAACAATAGCCAAAACCGCCCAGAACCGGCAGACAACCGCCGGTTGAGTTTTGAAGCCGCCCCTAAGCTGTTTCTACCACTTATGTTGAAATTGTGGATGCATTCTAGAGATTTGTGTTAAGGGAACCTTAAGCAAATTTCCTCTACCATGGGTGGATGCAAAAAAATAATGCATATATTCGTTGGCAATTAGCTCGAAAAAATCAGCGATCACCATTGTTTGTCCACATTTTTTGTTGTAGAGCTTAAATTTTAAAATTTTCAAGTAAATAGCTAGTAAATCTGTTGGTTTGACGTAGACAAAATCGCAACACAAGATTTATTGCTTGGAATTAACTGTTGATGACCAAACAACATATTTAAAATGTAGAAAAATGTAAGCCTGTCAAAGTTGGTTAGTTTGTATTTAAAAAAAATGGCTGCCAAAACAAATGGTGAAATTTCAAAATTGGCCAAATCCTTGTTCAAAACCACACCAACATCTTCCTCACATCATAAGAAGCAGAATAAATATATTTTACTTATGTTTGATAATAATGGTTCTGGAGTTATAGCCCAAAATGTAGAAGGTTCATATCAAGAATCACGGATTTGACATAATGGTGGTTCAAAATGGTCTTCAAAAATGATCTCAAATTATTTCTCCTGCAAAGCTGTCCCCACAAAGCAATAGTTTTCAGTGCATCAGATCAATTGTTGCTATGGTTACAGGTCAATGATAACTTTGGCTTCAGACACCAATGCAAAAGTAAATACGGACTTTGTATCTAACAAGCCCATATGTTACCCGGTCGAGCTAAGAGTTGCAAATATATATATATTGGTTGAGATGCAGTTGAAACGTTTAACAAAATATTTGAAAGGTAGTCATTATTGCCGAAAAGGTACTTTGTAACGTCATAATTACGCCTTGACTGTATTTTCATAATTTTTGTATCATTGGAATGAAGAGACTATGCCCTATTATACTATTGTACATTATACGAGGGTCATCCAATAAGTTCTACCTGTTGTATCATAACTTGTGTTCTATTAAAGGTAGCTACTTGAAATTTGACACAAATGTAGCTAAGAATGTCACCTACACATGGTGTGACAATCATATCAATATATTTTCTAGATTCCTGTAGGTGACTTGTAAACTACAGTAAGTTTCAGTACACCGGAAACGGTAACATATCTAATGACATTACAACTGAAATTATGTGTACAGCTTATGTATAAACACCCATCTGTATACCTAAAACGTGTGTAATTTACAGAACAAATTTGAAATGAGAGTGTACCTTACAGTCCAACAAGTCATTTTAACTGATAAAGTAAACTTGTTACAGATAGAAATTACCAAGAATCCCAATATTTGAAAGGATGTCATGTACCCTCTCAGGTTACGAATATCAGCAAGGAGTGTTTCTCTGTAGCTTGACTTTTCCAAGTGCGTTTTTGTATGAAAAACAATAGTTAAAACTACTACAACGTATTTTTCAGTCAAAAAATTGAATAAGGTTCCTTTTGCTATCTACCATGGAAATATAGTTAAAAATAAAGCTTCATAATTCCACCATTTTGCATATTGTTTTATTTAGGTCAATTTCTTCGTTAAATGTGTCTTGTTGTTTTTAATATTATTGCTGCAGGGGCCATTTGTTCCTATCATTGTTATGCTTGTGAATGACCATTATTTTCAGTTTGGGTCAGCTTTTTTAATCATCCCGAATAATTGTATGTCTATTCTTTATGTTTTATAAAATTTTCACTGTATAGCAATACTACTTGCCTTTTTTATGACCTTTTCAATTCACTGTACTTGAGCCAATTTTAAAAATGGTGCACATATGATGACCATTTCCGGTGTACCGAAACTTGCTGTGGTTTTCAGATCACCTACATAAATCTAGACAAAATATTGATATGATTGTTACACCATGTATAGGTGATATTCTTATCTATATTTTTGCCAATTTTCAAGTAGCTATCTTTATTAGAACAAAAGTTATGATACGACTGGTAGAACTTTTTGAATGACCCTCGTAGTATAGCCATAACCCATCCCCCAAACCTCCATCCGGAAGACGCATCGTAAAAAAATTTTCATATTATTTAATTGTCAAAATGCTTGAAACAATATTAAAAAATCTTTATTTTGCCCTTACAGATGACAAATTCTTCTTTGCTTCGATTAAAATAGAAGGGGATGTATATCATGCAAACGGACATTCTATTCAACGGCTAAGGTCTAAACTAGCAAATTTGTTGAAAATTGAAGATCACAAAGTATAATTTGTTGCACTCAGGGAAGGATGCATTGAAATTATATTTGAATTACCAATAGCTACACTACACAATTTTCTTGACTTGAACAAAAAGGCACTTCTCCTAAGAAATGACGGAATTCTTACGATGAAGATAATTGACAAAGGTGCATCTTATAACGGGGGTAGGTATCGACATGTAAATTAAATCCTGTTGCTACAAACAAGATTAACGCTCATTAAAATTCCCAAAATACGAAATTTTGCGTCGTGACATCTGTAACACAGAAATGATTTGTTTTGTTTTTACAATTTTTTAAGGTCATAAAAATGTGTTAAAACATTATCACAACGGACTATTCTTACCCTGTAGCCGAAACCCCCGCCTCACCCCGGATCTGATCAGACCGAAACCGGGTTCGGAGATTTTCTGGAGCAATTTTCGGGTTCAGTTTGGTACTGCAAAAATATAACCGGGGTTGTCCGGGTCAGTTACTAAATTTGCTCAAAAGTGTTAGCAAGCGATAAAGCAACTTTGCTCTGATTCCAAATTAATCATTCTGGACGATAACATGCAACCCTTAGGGTCCAAAAAGGAAAATTGATATTTTTGGTCTTATCTGAAAGATTTTACTTAAAGTGGCATTGTAGCTATTTGAGCCCTCAGTAAAATCTATTGTTTTCTGTTGGCGACCTTATGAAATCTGGGCCAGTTAACTAAATATCGACGCTGGCGGCAACATTTTTATAATGAGGTTGAGATTGTGATTTACAGTTCAGTAGGAAGTCAAATTAATACATTTGTATACAAGCATTTTTCGGTTACGCGCACCAACGACACACTAAACCTCATTACTATTCGTGTGGGCGGAGTCTTTACCCAGAAGAAACGTACAGTGCAACCATGCGTATTGTAGATGATCTATTCATAGATCATTCATGATAGCTACATACATTTGTTACAGTCCAAACCAAAACAGCCGTAAATGCAGCCTCTTTTTCGATTTTCAAATATGTAATGGCTCACACCGAAAGGGGGGACTTTGCAGATGATATCAATGTTGATTTTATCCTTTCATCTGTTGCCGCTTTTTCTAAGCTTTAAAATGACACCTTATTTGTTGAAATTGATCTAGGCAATCAAATTTTACAACAGAACATCTGCTGGAAATTCTTATTATTTTTGCTGCGTATTTTCACCTGTATCTTGAAAAGTGTTCTGTCGCAAAGTCCCCCTTTTCGGTGTGAGTCATCACATATGTGTAAATCCTTGTTATAAGGATTAAAATGACACCTCAATGATTTTCACACATTCTCAAGAAGTGAATCAAAGGTTGTCAAGGATTAGGAATAAGTTCTCTGAGAACGCGTTCAACGATCAGTATATGAGCACAATATTTTCTTTTGAACATCCTCAATGCATACAGAAAATGTTTTATAAATTTTATATTTCCGATCATTTTCTTGAAATAAAAGTTTCCTGGTGTTTTGAAATGAGCACAAATATTTAAACATTTCAAACAATCAATTTCGGCAAATAACGCTCCTGCCATGTATTTTCACGCGTAGCGCAAAATTAAGTTTTCTGCATTTACGACTCATTTGAGATGGACGGTCATATATACCTGTAGGTATAATAGAGTGGTTGCAATAATCAGACCGGAACGAGCAACACGTGCTTGATCTTTCGACAAGAGTTTGTCTGGACATAGGTTCCAATGTGTTCAAGCAGCCGTTTGAATCACGCGGGTTTGGGTTTGTTTGTCCTCCACATAGCATGTTCACACTATGTTGAAAACATTATGACTACTTCATTGACCTAACACCGGGTATAATCATGGTATTGACTATACGCCGGGACAGTTGTGACGTCATAATTTATGCACATCACCCAACACGTGCGTTTTGGACCCAAACTAACGGTGTGGCCATTTTTGCCACACGTTAAGTCTATGGGGAAAAAAGTCTGACTCCGATTTTATACCATAACTTTCGCCTAAAACAAAAATAAGGGAAAACATACCGGCCTATTATG
>JXSR01S004658.1:14380-38804 GCA_000969725.1 Ophiothrix spiculata
TGTGGAAGATAATGACATAGTGATTAATGATCCACATGGCACATAGTTTGCATACAGTGCCATACACATGTTAATTAATACAAGTCTATGAATAGAGAGAAATCTAGAGAGAGAGGACAAAGAGTCTGTTGAACAAGTTGACATGCAAAAATAAGCTTATTATTTCAGGACTGGAAGGCAAAGGCACTCTACATACATGATGTTAATTACCATGCAATGGAAATAGAACACTGTGTTCCGATGAAACAATACGTGAGAGGATTGGTAATGTTCGTTCGGGGTTGTAACACTTTGTTCCTATTCATTGCATTCTATATATACACCAAAAAAAGCAGAGACCCTTTTCAGGGGTTGTTGAGGTATCTCTTTTTATTAACTTAAAAGGCGGTAGCTAAATCATGTTTGATCACTAAATAACCCTAACATTAATCAACCAACTGAATCTCACATCCATCCTACAGTGTTAAGAAAATCCATCTAAATGTCAAAAAAACGTTATGGACTAAGTCGTTTACAATTACAAAATCGTTGCCATTGCGGTGTGTGCTCATTGGCTTTACGAAGTGACCATTGGAAGCTATTGGATCGCGGGGTGCGAGGGTTTTCAGGTTCCTATACAAGTGAAAATCCGCCATTTTTCATGCGGATTTCGAGGAGATAATTTCTAAGAATTAAGTGAGAACATGTAGAAATGTTGGTATTGATAGTGAATGGTAATGAAGAACCGTCATTTGTTAAGGTAATATATTAATTCTGTGTGAATATATTTCAGTATTACGCTCTTGTTATTTGAAACTCAAATTTCTGATTTCCGAATTTTAAAAAAGAAGAGAAAAAAGTGACATTTTATATGTAATTTGTAAGCATGTGCTTCAAGTTTTTAGCCTAATTTCCTTTACTTGATCATGTTGATAGACATCAATAACAGGTAATTTATTTAAAAAATGAATGTGTCAACAAACATGTTTGAATATTTTAGCATTCTCCATTATTTCTGATTACTTTTATATATATGTATACTGAAAAATATTTTTACAATTGAAGACATGTATTTTTTGACGGTTAAATCCCGTAAAAACAATTTAACGGTTGTAAAGTAAATTTTACTGCAAATTTCCGTAGTTTGACGACATGGCGGATTTACGGGAATTTCCCGTTAATTGTGACTTTGCCGCCAGTAATCTCAGATAAGATCACATATTATCATTTTGTTCTTAATTATCATGAATGATATGCAAATTATTTATACAATAACTGAATACTCTTTAAAACCTTTGATTGAAAGGGTAAATGCATCTATTGCGCTTTATATATGAAAACCCACTTAGACTAGCACTCACGAATGGTGCAGGTGATAGAGCACTTGCTTTCCACGCAATAGACATTGGTTCAATTCCCACACAAGGAAAATATGTAAGTGAAATAAAATCAAGCAACCACCTTCAGTCATAAGGACATGGGCAAGATGACATCCAGAAGACAATTTTTGGTCTTTTTATAAGATAAAATGGCTTAAATTTTATGGGAGTCAGTCTGTAAAAATACGGTAAATTGTTGGCAACATAATTGCCAGGAACTTTCTCGTAAAATTGACGGGAAATATTTTTCAGTGTATAATTTTACGGTAATCCCGTTTTTTACTTTAGTTTACAGAATTATGAATATTAAAGGGTTTTATATATTTACAAAGAGCTGGATATATCACTGAGCTACCCTCACTGAATAGCGTAAAATAAACATATGGAATGGTTTTTTTACTACCAGTAATGCTACTCATATCAGAGAAGATGATAACTGCTGGCTGACGACTGTCAAAACTGAAACACTACTGATATCTAACGGTCCGCAGAATTGCGCCGCCAGCGTACAAGTTCAATTTGTGAGAGCATTAAAATGATATATAAATGCAAACTGACTTGAAGATCACTGTATAAAACCACATGAATTGACTAAAATTGATATTTTTCTAATGTACGCGGCCCCGAGGTAAAATAGCAGAATTTGGGCTACTCCTTATTTTCATTTTTCTTTCTTTTTCCTCCTCCTTCTTCTTCTTCTTCATCTTTTTGTATTTTTCGTTTCTTATTCTAGTAATTTGAAATGCAAATAAAAGCAAAGCAAGACAATTTGCAATTTGATACGCAAAGCAAGATGCACACATCAGTATTCACCGCAACATGTTTTATACGTTAATAGCCATTAATGATCAGGTAATTCTATTCAAATAACATATGCATTAAAACCTAATGCAAATATTTACCTGACTTAATCCATCATAATATTATACAATATCAGCCACTAATTTTATGCAATATTACAATTTATATACCACATAGGAATATTTACAATGATACCAAATTTAATAAATTTTGTTCATACAAGAGGCATAGAACGTTATGTTACCGTACTTAAACACTCCGTTATTCATTCACATCTGGTATGACATGTATATTCAAATATGACAGGACACTTATTTGTTTCAAGCAAATTAAAGGTGTTAATTATATACTTCAAATGTTTGAATACTATTACAGTAACTATGAACACTGTGAAAAGTCTGCAAATTATAATCACATAACGCATGCGCATACCAAATGACAATTGCAACCACTTACTCAGCGGAGTCTTTGGCACAGCCCCAATTGAACAACATTATGTGCTTCACGGGGATTGATTAACTTGTTTTACAATAAACTACCTGTGAGAGCGACCACATGATATGACGTTGCATTTAGTGATATACTTTTCTGCGTTGCTGGTTCTGTAACAGCGAAACCTTCCGCAGTCTACCAGGATACCGTTAGACAGCGAGTACGTGACAGGCGAGTCCTGTTTTACCAGGGTGCTGGGGATGATGGATAAATATTGTTGCATGTGGTTGAATTAATACAGCTAAAATGTAGAGCGGTCATTACAACTATTTACCAGCTATTAACTACCATTACGCTCAAATTCATTGCACATGAGCACATGTACATCGATTATTTTAATATTTGAAGACTTTACCTTTACTCATGGAAGATAAAATGTATTCTCATATTTGTTTGCTTATTGAACTTGGTTTGTGTCGGAGCTATAATTGTGCATATATACGCCTTATCGTGTGGATGTAGATAAGTGATCAAGATTGGAATTTCGATTGTGACAACGGCAAACAGAATTGTTTGCAATAATGTGTTTCTTCTTCTCGTGAGGACTTTTCACCATCACGTCGTGTACAATTGGTACTAATTACATTAATGTTTGGTCCACCGATTTCAGTTTATGCGTAACCGAATTGAAAGATTTTGTGTGTGACAATTTTTCTTATTTTTTACCTTGGAATAAAAAACAATAGATTCAATCTTACTCCACGTATTCAACAATAGACACGCTCTTTCAGAATATTTTGTGCAGTATTTCAATTAACGAATCGACTTGCCTGTGAGTGCCTCATGTTGATTATCAAGGAATAACCTCAAGCTAACAACGCACGATACAAGTCAGAAAAGGGTCAAAAAGGAGAACTCACTCACTAGACTTTACGGATTGATCAAATTGAAACCTGTAGGGTTTCTTATTGACATTATATAGCATTATACCAACACTGGAGGAATTGATTTGAATGGTTAAAACCGCCTGCAAACTTTTTGATATAAGCAACAATTTCCTATAGGAAGAATAAGGCAACTATGATTATGGTTTCTATTTAATCAGATACCTGGGTGAACGTTAACCAAAGAGCATTGTGTTATACTATTCCATCGAAACTGGTATTGAAATTCAACATATTATTTTTATAAGCTTTTATACGGTGACCCAAAAGTTGAACTTTTCTTCTCCAAAATTCAGTAATTGTTTACACAGGAACAGTGTTGACAGCAAGCAACCGACTGAGCCAAAACGTCAACAACCTCGCTTATACCGATCTATTACACATCAAGTGATACGTTACCCTACTGACCACTTTAAAAAGTTAAAGTAGGCGTTGCTTTAATATAATGGCTGTAATAAGGTAATGAATTCAAAAGAGCGAAATAATGAATTTGCAATGTTCGGTTAATCAAATCAGCTTAAAACAAATTAAGTCACGTCCGCTGACACATCGCACCCATTCAATAGGGCATTACCAAAGATCAAATCGTGTGTGCACTAACAACAGGGTAATATGAACCACACAGACTTGGCATGGTCGTTTGGAACCTTACACTGAAAGCCAACACCATCAGTCATGACTACATTATTTTGCAACTAATAGACAGTCAGATACCCTTTATGAAATCGATCATATCTACATGAAAATTTTAAATACACAGTGGAGAAGCGAGCTACACTGGCAGCTAAAATTACCATGTAGAAAAGCTAAAACGCGTTACCGGGGATGTTTAAGTGTTTACTCATCCACTGAAGAACACGTTGAGGAGGAAGTGTGTTGCGTTGGGAGTATAACAAGGGAATTGCATTCTACGGTTTCAAAAAGATATCTACTTTCTTCTAGTGATACTTTACGATACATGATTTGTTAAATATCTGTATCACTGAAGTGTTATTTCACGCGGAGCACTTGTAGCTTAAACAAAATAGTATGTAAGCCGTATTTCAACAACGAATGATATTTATAATCAGTCTATCCAAATTACTTGTAATTTTGCAATAATTCTTGCTATCTTACGTTTCATACGTATGTTATAAGTGTATACATTTCGTCAAGCTAAATGCATTTTCAAGATTGCATGAGATATCATCCAGGAACTGTTTAATCATGGGAAAATGTGTTTCATAGATCTTCTTGACCTTTTGTGATGTGATGTAAAAAGTAAAAACGTGATACTTGTGTTTTATCGAGGGATTTGTAACGGTTTCTTTGACAACCATTTAAATTGTATCGTCTTATTATGTAATCCGGTTCTATGGTATTTTTTCTTCATATCTGAAAACAAACCAAAAAGGAATTGTTAATGTATGAGTATGAATTAGCAACTCAGCCAAATTCCAACACTTCTTGGAATGAAACAATGGAAGAGGAGAACAATATAACAAATAGTACAGATGAAACGCAGAATGTATCAACGCAAGCTATAAGCATATATGAAATAGTGGGATATTGCGCTGAAATTCCCATCGCTGTTATGGCTATATTTGGAAATATTTTAGTATGCTGGGCTGTCCATCATAACATACGATTGAGATCAGTGACTAATTATTTTATAGTCTCCTTAGCAATAGCTGATTTTCTAGTCGGAAGTTTAGCTATACCCTTTGCACTAACTGTAAATACAAGGCGTCCAAAGAATAACTTTTATGCTTGTCTATTTATGAACTCCTGGGTAGTCATTTTGACGCAAAGCTCAATTCTCAGTCTTCTTGCAATTGCTTTAGATAGGTATTTCGCAGTCGTCTCCCCGTTTAAGTATCGTCGAATAGCTACTGCAAGACGAGCAGCCGTTGTAATAGCAATGACATGGATTTTAGCATTCCTTATAGGCAGTCCACCTATGTTTGGATGGAATTTACGTTCAGAATATCCTCACGAAGAAGACTGTGTGTTTACCAAAGTTATCGACTTAAAATATATGGTATATTTTAACTTCTTTGGTTTTGTATTGCCACCTCTATTAATTATGTTATTCGTTTATGTCAGAATCTTCCAGGCTGTAAGAGAACAAGTCGAAGCCATTTCACGGACGATGGTGGCAACGGATGATGAAATGGCTAGACAAAGGTCTGCTCTGGCAGTAAAGGAAGGCCGCGCGGCCAAACTTTTAGCCATCGTCATTTTACTCTTCGCCATTTGCTGGCTTCCGATTCATATTTTAAATTCAATAACTGTATTTTGCGGAGAAGGTAGCGTTTCATATAATATTCTTTTACCCGCAATTATTGTATCCCATGCCAATTCTGCCATGAACCCAATAATATACACACTGTCAAATCGAGACTTTAGAAGAACTTTCAAGAAACTAATCTGCAAAGTACTATTATGTGGAATGTTAGGCTATGAAAAATATGATTCTACCAATGAATATACAGGGTACACATATGGATCACATGGTATGCACATGAGAAACGGAATGAGGAACACTCCTAAAAATAGCCCAAAACATATGGACGGTGGTACTCCTATTCCACTAAGAAAACTACCCCCACAATTACAAAGCAATGGAGATAAAATAGAAGCAAATGCTACGTCAACCCCTAAAGAAGGGACCGACTAGGAGTATTAATTAAAAAACAGCCATTTCATCGTGAATATTACTTAGAACATATGCCATTTATTATCAAACAATGCAAAAGCAGAATTTCATTAAATTGACAGCAAGTTATATATCCAACAAAAGGTAGATATCAAAAGGGTAATTGTATGGTAAGATCATTAATACTACAATTTAGAATTAATTGAAAGCTGAAATAAGATATCAGTTTGTATCAATAAGCAATTCATCTGCAAGTTAATCAAGCAATTAGCGAATACCACTTCAGCAGAGTAGAAATTATGATCGTTGTGCACATCACGCTTTTAACATGATCAAAGCAGCAATTGTATTCAAGCCAGGGGCTTCAATTATATTACTTTTTTTACTGTTCATCAAGCATTATCAAGTTATTCAAAATAAGCTCGCAATTTATGTGTTGCAAAATACTAATAATTTAGGTATAATCTTGGATTCTAAAAACAAAAATTGGCATCAATTTGTGCTGATTCATACAGTTATCAAGAGATCAATCCATCAATAACGAATAAAACATTTCTTGCCCTTCTTTCGGCCATGATTGTCAGGTTATCAGCATTTAGGGAAACCAATACATCATTATGATTAACCAGAACACATTCAGTTCAGAAACCAATATATAACAAATTGTATCACAGGCGTAGTGTATAACACGGTTTGGTTCCTGCGAAATGATGTTTTACAGATGTTTTATTTAAGCTTTAAAGATGTTGAAAAGAAATAAAGATTGTTACTTTCAGATGGTAATTCATAAATCTTTATTTGGACATTTATTTCAAGATAATATTGACGACATGCTCATAGTGTTTAGTGTATACTTCTTAAGATAAAGGTCCAAGTAATTAAACTATGAAATTCTCAGGTAGCTTAAAACCATTGGTAAATTCATTACTTTTCTGTCAGTTAAATCATCATGTAAGGTGTTGTTGATTGTTAAGAAGCTTAGTATAAAAAACGTCATATGCCACCAGATTTGAGACAATTGAAGCTTGCATTCCACATTTTTCATAGTGAGATAAGCAGTGCATGGAAAAATGGCAATAATCGTAATATTTAATATGCGGTATCTAATGGTTGAGTGTCAATTATGTAACTTATAACATTTAAGATTTTATAACACATCAACGTATAGAGCCCAAACGTACATCTAGCTGACACGGTTTTGTTAACGATCACTGATAAACAGTATACGTTACGCATACGTTTGTCTCTATACGTTGATATGTGACTGAGACCTTAGGGATCTGTCACACGTCGACGTTTTAGGGTAAACGTACGCGCCTAAAGCTGAATTCATACTTAAAACACAATGCGTTGCGTTACCAATAATTTTCACCTCAAACGGTACCGCAAATGAATTCACACTCAAAACGCAAACGGACTGCGGATGCCGATGACATGAAAACGCAATGGAAAGTTCAGCTTTTCTTAACTCGATTTGCGTTGCCGCAAGTGGTGTTGCGTTTTGATATCGATTGATCGGAACTGCTCAAAACTCCTATCTGCACATGCTCGGTGCATTTGCGTTTGCGTTTGCGTCGAGGCTGAATTCAGCTTAACGTATACTATTTTGTTTTTAACATTGATGCTCGTTATACGGTCGTTATATGTGCGTTTAATTCATTATCCATAACTATGGTGTCCGTGAGGCAATGCGTTCAATTCGTTATTCATACTGTAGGCTTACATTGGACCTAATACGATGATGTGAGCCAGATCCGTAACACGATAATAGTAATTTGTAAAGTAATGATTTAAATTGATCTATGAACCTGCTTTGTACAAATTAAAATGCGCGAGATTAAGGTAATTAAGACAAATTGTAACCTCATTTCAATTTTGGCATAAATATTTTCTATCAATTTTATTTTTTTTTCATCAAAAAATTGATACAAAATATACGGAAATCAAACACAACTAGAAATTGGAAAAAAAATCGTTTAACATTTCGCGGAAGTTTAATCTAATATATTTTATTGTCAGCTTGTCGTAAGTACCAATGTTAGAAATACGTTTAATTTAAGGAAAGCCATCCGATCCTTTGACAGTGCATTTATTACAATAGAAACGTTATTAAATATATGCAAGCGCTGATAATATAATTTCTATGACAATCAAGATAATGTCACATGTCATCAAACCTTAGGTACGTATGAACTAATATAAATTAGAGGGTTTAATCTTTACATTTACTTGTAAAACGTGCTTCTAGGATATTTCCAATGCATACACATTCCATCTCAAAATTATGGATGAGTGTCTTTAGCACAAAATTAATGAAAATCGTTCCTTTTTTTTTGTATGTATTGTATTTGCATTATATTATTACATTTTTGCAAATGTGCAGTGTATTGAGTCAAACAAATCAGGTTGATTCAGCTGATTTAGATTTCAATATTTATACCATTTTTAGCTACAAATATGAATAATTTTTCGTTAAGATAGAATATCTAAATTACTACTATGCTTTGTCTTAACAGTTTCCGTTTCGAATTACCGATTTTGATATCAAATTTGACGCTTCAAATTAAGGAGCAGAGCAATCTGTGTGTATTTTGTTGATGCTTCTCTGAATTGCCCGACGGTGCTTTTTTACCATATTTTTAAATGTATTTTGTTTATGAAATAATAATGGAATGTTACAGGGTAGTCGCTTATATTTTATGATCAATTTACAAATGCAGTGTATTGCAAATTATATTGTAATTGTGTGTGATATCAAATTGCAAGCAGCAGACGAGTTTAAGTTGATTTTGTATTCAGAACGCTTTGTCTGTTTAAAACGATTTCACTTGCTCGTGGACGTTTAATTCCTCGTAACTCCTATTTAAAAGGGTAAAAGGCGCATGTGGTTTTGTGTATTTCTCGCTTAGCGTTTTGAGTATGAGTTATGCTTATGACCAACTCGTCCGTTGTCTGTGTTTTACCTGCTTCGTTTCACGTAATAATAAATCCATTAACGAAGAGAGAAATAATTGCACTCGAAGACAGAGAGTGGTATATCATGTATAATACGGGTAAATACAACTTAATGTATGTGCCACTCACCAGGTTGTCGTGACTATGCATTTACCTTATTCATAATCTAATTTATATTCTGGTCCATCCATGCGATGGAGTGGGCTGATCGAGGAAATTGTAAACTAAAAGCTACGTCCTTAAAAAGCGTGATTTGCTACAATTGATACAATTAATGATAAAGTTAACTTAAGGGCATTTTTGTAGCTAACTAAAAGGAACTTATTTTCCAAACCCTATCAGAATAACTGATCAAGCACGTTTTCAAAAGTAAAATCAAAAATGCTACTGATCTAACATGCAGGCTAAATTAATTATTATTGCAAAACAAAATAAAACATCTGACTATCACTCTTTTCTAGACACAAGAAAAAGCTGATTAAAAACCGTCTACAGATTTCAACTGATTACCTCATTTTTATCGCTCACGGCTTAACCCCCTCCCCCTTGATTTGCACATGTTTATTAAAACCCAAAAATATTATATCCACAGGATTTAACCCAATTTGTTGGATAACATTCCTTTCACGTGATAAAGCACTTCTTAAGATTTAATGTACCTTACAGTTATCAGTTACAGATAATACATGTCACTTGGGCTTGAACCATTAAAAACATGCACAATTTTAAGCTTAATCAAATATGAAATGCACAAAACAAAGACAAAGACAATTTTTTAAAACAGTTTTGAGACATAATTAATGTAAAACGGGAGACTTGTGTTAATACTTACCACAGTTATACTGTACGTAAAACTGACCATAATGAGCAATGATGCACTGTTATAAGGACCATAAGAGATAGGACAACAAAGTCAACGATACAGCGATACTCTATATGTACAGGGTTGCTCATATAGTTGGAATAAAAATATTTGTACCACTTATTTATGTACTATCTAAAAAAAATCAAAATTAAAAAGAGTAACATTTAACTCAATATGGTATTTAAAAGGTGATCACCTCGTTTTTGAGTAACTCTTACTCAACCACGATTGGGTAAAAAAATACCAAACACATTGATTTAAAATTGACTCTGTCTTGGTGTAAAATCTAAACCTATCCATAGAGTTAAAAAGGTGATCACCTTATTTTAGAGTTAAATTTAAATCCAATAATAGAGTTAAAATGTTTTTGGAGTTAAATAATTGAGTTAAACATGCTAAAAAGGTGATCACCTCTTTTTTTGGAGTTAAATTAAACATCTTAATGGAGTTAAATTTAAACCTCTTAATGGAGTTAAAAAGGTGATCACCTCGTTTTTGGAGTTAAATTGAAACCTTGCAATGGAGTTGAGTTGAAAAGGGGATCCAACCTCATTTGTGGAGTTGAATTTAAACCCAATAATGGAGTTAGTGGACGGTGGGGATTTTCGGAGTTCGAAGGAAAATTTGCGGAACTTGTTTTCATTTTAGTGAGAGTGTTGAACCTGTCCTTGTCATGTTTAAATTGATTTTGTAGTGCAGCTGTACGGCCCTAGCCTAGGTGAGGGGGTTTGACTTCCAGCACTCACCAGTCAGAAGGACTTGCGCTCCCTCCCGTCCCTCGAATGACATATAATCTACAGGGAATGAGCCAATTTCCCCCTAAAAATCGATTGTACACAGATTGTTTACCAACCTGGTCTCGATCCCATCTCCGAAAGCTTTCAAGTTAAGCTTAACTGAATTGCTGTACTGTAACACCCACATGGCCAGGTACCGTACAGCTGTGTAACAAAATAAATTCAAACATGACAATGACAGATTTAACAAACAAGTACACTGTCACTGAAAACAAGTTGAACAACTTACTTACCACATATTTTCCTTCGAAAATCCCCACTAACTTTCCCTGTACGAAAGCGTCCGCCATGATTCACCGGGATCATGCACGAGGCATTGGATTTGCACATTCCAATAAGTTTAACTCAACTGTTGATTTATTTATATAAATTACCCTCAAATGAGTAAAAACAAATCAATTTTGAGGTTTGGTAGGTAATCTTTTTGGATGTGAAATGGAACTCCGAATGTGATCAATTTCTTCATGTACTGGTAAGGGGGCAACAACAAATATGGGTCAAAAACGTGATTTTTAGGTCAGATTTGATTTGACCTCGCCTTTCACCCCATCACTTCTTTACTTAAGTTAAGTGGTCATATTGAATGTTTATTGGTAGTAGAGTGAGAATCATGTGATTCAATGTCTTTGTCACGCTTGATTGCGCCAAGAGAATGCTTGGAAACAAAGTACAAAATGATCCTCCAACGCCCCTCCCGGTACAAAAATAGCGTTCTAGTGAATGTCGAATGGTCCCTGGTAGTATATGACACCTTCAAAGCCTTTTAAGATGTCATATACCGCCGGGAACTATTCCACGTTCACCACAACCGTATTTTTGTAAATTCAGGGGCGTTGGAGGATCATTTTGTACATTGCTTCGAAGCTTTCTCTTGGCGCAATCAAGTGTGACCAAGATATTCAATCCCCTGATTCACACTCTACTCAGATAAACATTCAATATGACGACTCAACTTGAGTAAAGAAGTGATCGGATCAAAGACGGGGTCAAATCAAATTTGACCTAAAAATCACGTTTTTGACCCATTTTTGTTGTTTCCCCCTTACCAGTACATGAGAAAATTGATCACATTCGGAGTTCCATTTCACACCCAACAAGATTGCCTATCAAATCTGACCAAAAGTAACATAAGTTTTCAGATATGTTCATCATAAATTGACCTGTACATAAAAAAGTGGTAAAAATATTTTTATTCCAACTATATGAGCAACCGTGTATATGGGACAAACATTTTTGATATAATTTAAACCAACTACTACAGTAAGGAGCTACATATTGAAAGATGCACATTTTACCAGTGCAGTTCAAAACAACAATTAAACAATGAAAATACAGGGGGTCCAGCAGTAAATACAATGTAAGGTTCAAACTAGTTGTCACAAGCACATGCAATACGGTATGTGTATAGATGTTTTGGAGCACAAATTAGCATTAAACTAAAAAAGAAAGAAAATCATATATACATGAAACACTACGAATATTATGCTCCTGAAAATGAGCGAAAAGTCGTTAATGAAGATTTTGAATAAATAGCCCGTAACAAAATTGAAAAAGGGCATAATATATCATTTGAAAGCTTCTCAACTAACAACGTACGCGTCAAGTTTGGCGCTTTGACAAGTACTGACTGACACTTTGACTCTCTCAAAAAACTTTGACTCTTTCAAAAAAATACATAAGAAATACACTGAAAAGGCGCATTTGGCGCTTTACCCTACACAATTCCTATTTTTGTGGCACATTGTAAGATCTAGTTGAGAGACCGGTTACCTGGAATGTCCTCTACTTTCACCAGAGCACGTATTAAATGACAACTTGCAGCTTAAAAGCAGCATCAGTCAGCATCTGTTGCACGAACTCAATAAAAACAACAGTTTGACATATCGATAGGCTGAGTATACATCTGAATCATATAAACGAACTGTCTGCAGTTTAATGATATTTACATTATATACAATTTAGATACTGCAAAGATGGTAAGTCACAAGATAATAAAAGGATGCATTAAAGAAAGGTTAACACACACACACACATCAGGTATATTATTCCACAACATAACGCCAACATATTTATCAATTAATGTGAACAAATTATTAACTGCTGAGTAACATATTCACAAACAAAAAACCACATACAAATAGACTAACATAACTATGTTCCCTGATTCAAAATCGAACCCTTAATCTAGGAAATGATGTAATGAAATACGTTTATCAATCAAAATATGTTGTATGACTACAAGGTTTTTTAATATTTGCATTAAATGTTAATGATTGCGTATTTATTTACACGTATTTTTCAATACTTACAGGACTTGTGAATCCTGATCCGCGAATTATAATCTAAACATAATGTACACGTATTGCGTGCAATCAAGAAATATGTACCAACGGGAAACATGATTCATATCGGTATGAATGTGCGGCTATGAAAAATGTCTTATAAATAGTCATATTTCTATAACTGAACTTAATTGAATGAAGGGGTGAACATGTTGAATCCGCATATTATCTGTTATATGCAAAGCCTCGAAGCACATTAACTTGCGGAAAAAACTCTAAACAGATATAAACGATCAAATTCAGTGTTTCGATTTTTGGTCAATTTGTTTCTCTATTGTGATCAAGACTTTCCACTTTACGTGTAGCTTCACACTGGTAACCAAAAAAAAATAAGCGTTTGTCATTAACGGTTATTTAAAAGACAATTTTCATAACGGCACATATGGTATGCCAATGAGAAACTTGTGTCTGTTTGGCACATGTGGTTCGATCGCACGAAACATATTCAACGCTTTTCTTAAACGTGCTTAAACAATTATTATAATCAATCATACTATACTAGACTTCCTTACTTTTTTCTTTTTTCCATCAATAAAAATACAAATACATTAGTTTCTCTACAAAAGTACAAGAAGATTGCGTTTAAAAGAACATTCAAAGATTGATTGTGATCGTAATACTGACTCCCAGTTTTCATTTATGAGTATTTCCAAAATAAATTTGCCTACAATTATATTTCAGAAATAACTAATACTAATAGTATCTTTTTCATATCACTAGACTAAAAAGTAAAACATTTACAGATTTTCAATAACCCAAACAGTGTACGTTATTCGTACGTTTTGGCTCTGTCATGCTCTATACGGATATGTGATGGACAAACCACACCGCATAAGACATACGAGCCTGTTGCGCTGTTTCCACATCATTGTCAGCTGTTAATTTCCAAAGGTGTGCAGTTTGATACAAATTTATTGATGTGATATAGTTATGGACTCAATACTCCTATAGGAACATTTGTTTTGTTTTGTTTTACTTGTATCATTTTGAAATAGAAGTCGCTGATGATTATTACTCGATGTGCACATCGTGGGTCATGTGTATATATCGACCCGGTCATATACCCGGTAAGTGCGCTACCCCATGGTATTAAATACCTGTTGACCGACAGATCAAAAATTGCCGAATTCAGACTAAATTTTATATAAATAGCTAAATGACTAAATACCAAAGAACATAATTTCCAACAGAAATAGTAAATTTGTTTTTCAAATTGTCGGTTGCCTAAATAAAAACGACTTGCATTTCATTTGTTTTGAAGATGTGCGATTTTTTTCGGAATATCTAATAGTTTTCTGAATTTGTACTACATTAAGGATTTCAAATAAACCAATTTGATATTCTGACGTATTGTAATCCAAAATGACGTATGGTTTGAATGAAACATACGCTTCAGGTTTTGTCGTCTACAACAGTCTTTGATTTTTTTCTATTTTTATCACGGAAGATCAAATCAACCGCGGTATGTAGAGAACAAACCCTTTCACAGGGAGGACTGACATTATATACACTAGTGCAAAGAATTCAACATGTTCGATAGAGAATTAAATTATATGCAAGTGCTGATGATATAATTTCTGTGACAATCAAGATAATGTCACATACAATCAAACCTTAGGTACGTATGAACTCAATATGAATTAAGGGAATTATAGGCTGAGTATACATAATCATATAAAAGAACCGTCTACAGTTTAATGATATTTACAGGTGCTACATAGTCACAAGAAAATAATATATGCATTAAACAAAGTTTAACCAAAAAAGTAAAACCAAAACTCGAACAGCAATATATCAGGTGTATTAATACCACAACATAACGCAAAGATATTTATCGATTAATGTGAACATTTTCACTGCTGAGTGTCATATTTTAATAGACAATTTACAAATAAACACATACAAACAGACTAACATTACTATATTCCCTGATTATTGCATTAAAAACCTAACTCTTAATCTAGGTAATGATGTAATTAAATAATCTTATTTTTCAATCAAAATAGTATGTATTACTACAAGCTTTTTCAATATCTACATTTCACAAAATCTATGATTCCCGAATCTTAATGATTGCGCATAATGCACACGTATTTTTTTCAATACCTACAGGACTTGTAATAATCGGTTTCCTTCCAAAATCAAACTGCCTACTTTTACACTTTAGAAATAGCTAATACTAATAATTTCTTTTTCATATATCTAGAATCGAAAGTTTTACAAACATTCTCATATTTAAATACGTTAGATCGTATACAAATTTAACCACAACGAGAAACTACAAAGCGAACATTATTATCATAAAATGAAATTGCAGAACAGTACGAATAACGTACACTGGTCTGGTAATCGATATACATGTATTTCAATGACCGAAACAGTGTACGTTATTCGTACGTTTCGGCTCTCTATACGGTGATGTGTGGCAGAGCTTAAATCAGTAGCCTAGATACCAATCTACCATACAAACCACAACGTAGGTATTTACGTAAGTAGGACATACGAGCAGCCCATTGCACTGTTTTCACAGCTCATTGTCAGCTGTTAATTTCTAAAACTGTACGGTTTTATACATATTTACATTTTATTGATGTGAAATTGGTTATGGACTCTTTTACTCCGAGGGAATTTTTTTAAATATATTTTTTGCTTGTACTATTTTGAAAGTGGAAATCGCTGCTGACTCATTAGTCCTAGAAAAATTTGTTTTGTTTTGTTTTTGTTTTACTTTTTTCACTGATTTTTACACGATCGGGGTCACAATATATCGACCCGGTCATATACACAGCAATTGAGCTACCCTATGGTATCGAGTGAGAAAAGCACTAGGGTAAATAAAACACGCATAATGATTTCCTTTTTCGGAAAACCATACCTCTATATGTATTAATTACCTGTTGAGCGACAGGGTCCAAAAATTGCCGAATCCAGGCTAAATTATATGAAATTTAACTTTTTTCCTAGAGGAGCAGTCTCAATAGCTAAATGACTAAATACCCAAAGGCATCAATTATATCTAAATTAGATTAAATTTTAGTTACAATTGGCAGAGATAAAAGATTTTGTGAAATATTTGGTTTTTTTTCTGAAGATGTAAGATTTGTTTTCCCAGAATATCTCAACAAAAGCATTTGATTCAGGTTTTGTCGTCTAAAGTCTTCTTGGATTTTTCCATTCTTTCTCACGGAACATCAAATCAACGGAATGTAGAGAACAAACCCTTTTGAAAAGGACTTCGAATAAAGGACTGACAATATTATAATACACTAGTGCTTAGAATTCAACATTTCAATAGAGAACTTCAAGTCATTGTAGCTTCGGAATTGATTTCATGTTTTCTATATCCATAAAAAAGATCTAGTGAGCTGCGAAAAACAAAGTATACTAAACATTATCGCGTGAGGTACGTGGCAACTTGCCTCTTGGACTTGATTGGTGTATTGACCAAATTTGTCTATTTGTCCTAAATGGTTCTTGTTAATTTCTATTGGATCTATGTGAATACATTTCTTTGTGATATCGAAAACCAATATATTTCAATAAATGTAAATGCACAGCATATGCCGATTCACTGTATTTTAATCCACTACTAAGATTGGTATACCAATTATGGATATTCGACTGCAGTTCACTTCCACTCAAAAATAACGACACTTACCATTGCATTTCTGCAGAAATAGCATCAGACATGAAACTATTAATCATCCATTGATTCAAACTCGTCTTCTGCATTATATTTATTGGTTTTATAATACAATTATCACGCTTCATTTCTATGGTCGAATTGGTTAATTTTCTTGTATGGGTCTGTCTATTCTTCCTATGAACTATCAAATAACGGAGGCTTGGTGATGAAAAATAAATACACCAACTTGAAAAGTATTGATGTCAAATGTTTGATGGTTTGAACATATAGGATCCGTCATTGATTGGAAAAACTTGTTGCACCAAATATTTGATAGTTCAGAAAGATATTTAGACTGACCCTATCTTTATCATAACTTTTACACACGATTCAACATTATTTCTCCAGATTTTACTCAAGCACAGTTTTTACACATGCACTAACATCGTTAACATACTGTATTCAAATAACGATTTTATCACAACTTAAAGATCAAACAAAAAAAATACTAAGCAAAAGATTAAAGTACATTGGTAATTAATTTTGACCCTTTTTTAAAAGATTTTTTCTATATATTTACACAACGTGGTGCATGGACTAATATCGTGTGTCCTGTTAAAAGACCTACCTTACCTTTGAGAGCAATAGTGTTTCTTAATTTTAACGGATAGTCAGAAAATTTATAATGCCTGCAATTGATAGTCCAAAAATCACGCAGTATTATTTGATAAATGTCCAGCATCTGAATATTAGTGAAACTATCATTCGGATGGCTTCTTCATCCTTCGGATTTACGTATGATCTACTGTTACCCTAATTTTTTTTTGAAACACTAAAAAAAAACCAATTCCAACATAGACATTGGCTTTCGTTTTCGGGGAGTTAACAACGAAACACGGTGGGTTTTAAGTCAGTGTAAATAGAAATAATGCAGATATCATGATCGAACCCGTTGAGTGGTATATTGACACAATACAGACATTTTGCAAATTTTTCTTTTTCATTTAACTGCAAAATGATTTATATTATGTATGGGCATATTTTCGGAAAAAGGTAAAAACTCACGTTCCGGAAAAGACGGTTAATATATAAATGTAGTACCTACGCTACAAATTGCTTGAAGAATCCATAAATCCATGATAAATGACATAATTATTTTGGTAAATCCAATGCCTAAATGTTTGTACCTATTGTTATGCTAAAATAATAAAAATGTAGGCTGATTTGTGACACCATGAAATACGTAGTTGTGTTTGCTTGTGGTGTGTGTTAATGTTTACGTTTTCCTTTATATAAATGTTTGTCGATCAAATGAAAACTTCGCATCTACTTAATACGGAGTTAAATAGCATATAGCATGTAACGTCGTCCTTGAATGCGTACCTTTAATTTGAAAGTTATTTTAATCTGAATCAAAGTAAGTATTGTATACATGTAAAAACTCTTCAATGATTAGAAGTTAAAAAAAATCGCCTGATGTATATCAGAAGTAATAAACTAGAGTGATTGATAGCAACACTATCTTTTTCAACCGAGATATGTGGTTTGGTTAGGATTGCACCTAAACAGGAAATAATTCATGTATGAAACAATTTCTTGTTTCGAGTAACAAAGTATTATACTCGTCATATTCTACATAAATAAGTTTTGGTTTTCTTCTGGTACTGTTTCCATTTTCAGCGAGAAGTCTCCTTTCAAAATGGAAACATGCAACTGGATCGAAACTTTTAAAGGTTTTGAAGGTCACACTATGAAAAAATAACGAAACTAGAAACCTATTATGTAAAGACCGTTATTATGAAACTAGAAACCTATTATGTAAAAACCTATTATGAAAAGACCGTTATCGTGTGCCATATTAACTGATATTGCGAATTGCGAAATGGACTGAATTATCATGTTTATTGGTGTTATCTATTTGTAAGTTGTCGGTCATAAGTTAAAATTTTGGCCTCTTTCTTATTTCACATCCGCATTTCACACCAGAATATTCGGAAACCCATATGCATTTAAATGGAACCACTTGTGACACACATAATTTTGTATTGGTGAAAACCTATTCCCAGATAGCAAAGTTTAGTTGGCCCAACGTTGGGCCAATATTAGCCGATTACGTTAAGGCAACATATGCATAAACAAAATGACATCGGACATGTATTGGCGCGATGTTTGACCAACCTCGGCATTCTGTAGGCTGAATGTTTGACCAATGTCGGAAAATCAGCATTAAAGTTAAATCAGGAAGTAGGTTTCAAAATCTCTAGTAATTGCGATAAATTTTACCAAGTAGGTTTCTCCCATTTGGCAAAGAAGTTGTACCCCTCCACAATGATGGGAGGACATAAAAAAAAGAGTACTTTGCTTTGTTCTCTTGTATGTATAATATAACAAAGCCATTGCAAGAATACAAGTATACCGTTTGCTCAAATACTACATCACGTCACTAAACTAAAACGTACATAATTTCTGTGGGTTCTTTGTTCATCCTGATTGCATATTTCACTTCAAAACCTTGAACTCAAGTTCATGTATATGTATAAAGTATAATATTGAGGTAGAAACTAGCGTAAAATAACTTAATTTGGGATGAAATTAACCCAACCTAGAATTTTTCCTTGCCAACAAAATCGGTCAATTGGCTTCGCCCATGTTTTATTACGTCATGAACGTCGGTCTAACGCCGATTTACCATCCCTTTGCCAAATTATATGATGTGTTTATCCAACGTTGACACAATATCACATCGGCATTGCTACCGCGACCGTGCCGATCATTGTTCAACCACATTTTTGCTATCTGGGTATATCAATAAGTTTAATTCTACTAAAATATACGTACGTATAGATAGTTGATAAAAATCATACAAAGGTAACCATTAATAACATATATATAAGGCCTGTGCATTTCAGAAAAACTGATTTGGCATAACGATATTTTGTCTGAGAAAGATATACATCTAGGAAATAAATATTAATTCAAACATGTAGTGATGTCCTCCAACTCGGAAAACTACAATCAAATAGTGGAGATAAATAGGAAAGCCTATGCTACTTAAGCCCAGAAGGAAGTTGCCGACTATGAATTATTATTAAAGAAGAAAATATTTCATCGCAGAATATCAGTACATTTAAGTACCGGTAAGAGGAAGATGTCAACGAGTATCTGTATGGTAAAATCATTAATACTACAATTTAGAATTAATTGAAAGCTGAAATAAGATATCAGTTTGTATCAATAAGCAATTCATCTGCAAGTTTATCAAGCAATTAGCGAATACCACTTCAACTTATGATTGTTGTGCACATCACGCTTTCAACATGATCAAAGCAGCAATTGTATTCAAGCCAAGGGCTTTAGTTTTATTACTTTTTTACTGTTCATCAACCATTATCAAAGCTGGCAATTTATGTGTTGCAAAATACTAACAATTGGCTTTTGTAAATGTATCATCTTAGATTCCAAAAACAAAAATTTGAAATTGATTTGTGCTATAAATAAGATTCATACACTTATCAAGAGATCAATCCATCAACGACGAATAAAACATTTTTCGCTTTTGTTTCAGCCATGATTTTTTTTTCAGCATTTAGGGAGAAAACAAAATATCATTATGATTAACCGCAGTATATATCGAACACTTTCATTTCAGATAACAGTATATGACAAATAGTAACACAGGCTAAATAGTTTAATTACTATATGGTATAATATGGTTTGGTTCCCGCGAAAGATGTATAACAGAAGTTGAACTATGAAATTATCAGGTATTAAGCTTAAAACCATTGGTAAATTCGTTATTTTTCTGTCATTTAAGTCATCATGTAAGAAAAAGTCATATGCCACCAGATTTGAGACAATTGAAAATTATACACTAAGACTCTGTCACATATCATCCAACGACAATCAAGATTTTGTTACATACCATCAAATCTTGGGTAAGAAAAAAAAAATGAATTGATCGTGTAATCTTAACATTTACTTGTCAAACGTGCTTCAAGGATATTTCCAATGCTTGCACATTTCATTTCAAAATAATGGATGAAAGTCATTCCTTATTCCTTTGTTAGTATTGCATTTGCATTTCATAATTACATTTCGCAAATGTGCTGTGTATTGAGTCAAACAAATCAGGTTGATCCAGCTGTTTTAGATTTCAATATTTATATCATTTTAGCTGCATATATGAATAATTTTTTGTGATAGAATATCTAAATTACTACTATTTTTTGTCTTAACAGTTTCCGTTTAGAATTACCAATTTTGATATCAAATTTGACGCTTCTAATTAAGGAGCATACCAGTCTGTGTGTATTTTGTTAATGCTTCTCTGAATTGCCCGACGGTGCTTTTTTGCCATATTTTTAAATGTATTTTGTTTATGAAATAATAATGGAATGCTACAGGGTAGTCGCTTATGTTTTATGATCAATTTAGAAATACAGTGTATTGCAAATTACATTGTAATTGTGTGGGATATCAAATTACAAGCAGCAAACGAGTTTAAGCTGATTTTGTATTCATAACGCTTTGCCTGTTTAAAACGATTTCACTTAACCGTGGTCGTTTAATTTCTCGTGACTATTATTTAAAAGGGTAAAAAGGCGCATGTGGTTTTGTGTATTTCTCGCTAAGCGAATTGAGTATGAGTTATGCTTATGACCAATTCGACTGTTGTCTGCGTTTTACCTGCTTCGTTTCACATAATAATAAATTCATTAACGATGAGAGAAATAATTGCACTCGAAGACAGAGAGTGGTATATCATGTATAATACGGGTAAATACAACTAATTCGCCAGGTTGTCGTGACTATACATTTACCTTATTCATAATCTAATTTATATTCTGGTCAATCCTTGCGATGGAGTGGGCTGTTCGAGGAAATTGTAAACTAAAATCTATGTTCTTATAAAGCGTGATTTGCTACAATTTATGCAATTAATGATAACGTTAACTTATAGGCATTTTTGCAAACTCTATCAGAATAACTAATCAAGCACGTTTTAGAAATATAACCACACATAAATGTTACTGACCTGGCATGAAGGCCAAATTACCATTTTACTTGAAACTAAAACATCTGACGAACAGTTTATGTCTAAGTGAAAAAACAGAGTTTATACTAACCGACATTAACTCTAGGTTACATTAAATCTTAACAAGTGATTTATCACTGTTCCTTTGAATAAAATATTTCTAGCTTCTGACAAACATGGTGCAAATTTACCAAACTTATCTTTAAGAAGTGAGCAATAGAAACAAGTTATTTGTGAGTAGTTAAAATGTAAGGCATAACAAATAAAACATATACAGTTTCAAGGCTAATCAAATATGACATCCACAAGATAATTCAGTTAAAAGCATTTTGGGGACATAAAGCGAAGCAGGAGACACATGTTGATACATGCAACTAAAAAGTGAAAATAATAAGCGATAATGCACTGTTATTATGATCAGGACCAATTTTACAAAAATAAGAGATAAGACAACAAAGTTGATGAACCGAAATCTGCAAATTGAATGCTCTCTCTCCATATTCTAAATATTTTTGATAATATTTACAACAACTACTAGGGACATGATCTACACATTGAAAGATGTGCGTTTTACCAATACAGTTCCAATAAGTCAATGTATATTAAACTATGAAAATGCAGAGAGTCTATCACTAAATGTAATTGTCAATTTATATAAAGATATTTCGTATCACAAATCAGCACTACATTAGAAAACAAAAACAAAACCAGATATAAAACACCACAAATAAAATGTGCTCCTACAAAATGAGCGAAAAGAAGATTAATAAATATGGTAAATGGCCTCATAAATGAAAAAAATCTGAGGTTAATTTACGGTTTTTGATGCAAAACGAATTCATGTCTGTTTAATTTAGAAAGCCAACTACCCTGGAAGAAATCGAGTACAATTCTAGTACACATCGAGTACAATTCTAGTACAAGATCGGAATGTGCACATTTGGAACATCATTCGAGTACACTTTAAGTACAATTCTAGTACAAATTGTTTGTTAAAAAATACAAACAATTTGTACTAGAAATGTACCTAAAGTGTACTCGAATGATGTTCCAAATGTGCACATTCCGACCTTGTACTAGAATTGTACTCGATTTTCTCCAGGGTATGCTGGTGTTAAAGTAATCAAGGTCCCCCTGAAATCAAAGTCCGCTTTCCATAGATCGTAATGGAATAAAGAGTGAAAGTAATGTTGCGTGAGAGTTGTTAGCCAATACATTACTGTACTACCCGGACAGTCAGATCTGGGGACTGCGATCCTATTACACAGAAAAGTGTAATTATGCACTGTTAATTGATCGCATGATTATAAACCAATACACACGGTATGCGGTTAAGCATTCTTTTTACTATATATTACGTATATTTCGTTGGATTTTAGATCTCTTTTATTTGACAGCGTAGTAGTTCCGCTTCTTTCACCGGAGTTCTTCTTAAAATGGGAACTACACAAGCAGCGTCAACAAATCATCAAGGGGAAAAAGGACAAGACTATAATAAATTGCATCTGTCGCACGAAGTCAATCGGGCGATGCATTAAAACACTGTTTGAAATATCAATGGGTTTACTGAAATACTTATATAGACGAACCGTTTACAGTTTAATGATATTTACATAAATACGATTTAGATGCTACATAGATCGTGAGTCACAAGAAAATTAAAAAAAAAACATTAAATAAAGGTCAAAACCAGATCAGCATTATATAACGCAACCATATCTGTTAATTCATGTGAACAAAGTGACTGAGTGATTATACAATTTATATACAACCAACATAATACAAACAGACCATGACAAATTAGCAAAACTATATTCTCTTGCATATTATTGCATTGAAATCGAACCCTTAGTCTAGCTAACTAGATATTCGTTTCTAAATAAAAATATTGTGTATTACTATTTCTTTTAATATCTTCATTACACGAAATCTTGGATCCCTAAATCTTAGCTCATAGTATTATAGTCTACCAGCCAACAGCAAATATTATGCTTAAAAAAAAGTTTTGTGGGCAAAATGTGTTACAGCTTTCCATCCATGTGGAATCATATCCTCAAGGGGTGTACATTAGCGTGTGGGTGGATGGTAAAATTAATTTTTTGATTTAGTGGTCAAAATGACCCAAAATAGCCAAAAATCATGAAAATATCATGAACATAGTAAAAATTCAGTTTTTGGCTCCAAAATGATGTTTATTCAAAATCAAATCATTCATTTAGGTAAGAGCGAATTAAACAACATCTGCCTACAGTATTTTGGGGCTTAAGTTCCTTTTTGTGGTTAATTTTGACCAAAAAAAGTCAAAAAAGGTAAAAAATGACCCAAATTTAGTGATTTTGGTATATGTCTTAAATTCTTTATCCAAATGTTTGTTCAACGAGCAAAAATCGCCTTCTATTATAATTTTGTGCCGAAAAATCAATTAGCGTCAAATGTAATGCCTTTTTTTTTGTTCATAATTGACCAAATTTGGCAGAAAAATGCGAAAACATGACCAAAAAGGGTTAAACTGTAAACAATTTTTATTAAGTATACAATATAAGTGTCATATAACAGCTGTAACAGTCCTTTGCACTCCCCAGGAGTTAACCAAACCAACTTTTTTAGGTTCCTTATGACCCTCAAACACAAT
>JXSR01S004658.1:43910-54058 GCA_000969725.1 Ophiothrix spiculata
GGTCAATTATGAACAAAAAAGCATTACATTTGATGCTAATTGATATTTCGGCACAAAATTATAATACAAGGTGATTTTTACTCGATGAACATTTGGATAAAGAATTTAAGACATATACCAAAATCACTAAATTTGGGTCATTTTTTTACCTTTTTTGACCTTTTTTTGGTCAAAATTAACCACAGAAAGGAAGTTAAGCCCCAAAATACTGTAGGCAGATATTGTTTAATTCGAATCTACCTAAATGAATGATTTTATTTTGAATGAATATCATTTTGGAGCCAAAAACTGAATGTTTACTATTTTCGTGATATTTTCATGATTTTTGGCTATTTTGGGTCATTTTGATCACTAAATCAAAAAAATAATTTTACCATCCACCCACACGCTAATGTACACCCCTTGAGGATATGATTCCACATGGATGGAAAGCTGTAACACATTTTGCCCACAAAACTTTTTTTTAAGCATAATATTTGCTGTTGGCTGGTAGACTATTAGCTATTCCTAAAATGTATAAAGGTAGGTAGTTAGATTTTGGAAGAAAAATGATTATTGCGTTTATTGATGAATAAAACCAGTGGATGTTTATTCAGAGGATCAAAGTTTGTTGCACCTTTTGAATTTTTACATTTTCTGTTAATTCTGCTACTATGGTAACTCACTCCTTAAATAATTCAGATTTAAACCGCTCTAGTATGATGTTTATATTGATGATTTTATACCGCATAATACTATAATTAACGGGATGTTTGTTTTCATATATTATGTTTGTATGTCAATTTAGAACAATTCCAGAACCCTTGACTCAATCTGGACTAAACCTGTACCATGTATAGCAATTCGTCCCCTGAGTAAGGGGGGGGGGGGAGGTCTGTTGGAGGTCATCCAAGGTCAAAGGTCATCTAGAGGTCAAATCTTGAAATTTTCAAAAATGTTGACCTAATGTCATCCCAGGTCATTTTGAGGTCACGGCCATAACTCCAGAACATCTGACCCTACCTGGACCAAACCTGGTCCATGTATAGCAATTACCCCCTTAATGTTATAGGTGTGGTACAGTAGAGGTCATCTATGGTCAAAGGTCAATTTGAGGTCAAATCTTGACATTGTCCAAAAAGTTGACCTAATGTCATCACATGTCATTTTGAGGTCACGATCATAACACCAGAACCCTTGACCCTACCTGGACAAAACTTTGACCAAGAATAGCTATTGTCCCCTTGAACGTTATAGGTGTGGTCAGTAGAGGTCATCTAAGGTCGATGGTCAATACAAGATTAATTCTTGAAAATGTCCAGGAAGTTGACCTAAGGTCATCCCTGGTCGTTTCGAGGTCACAGCCATAACTCTAGAACCCTTTACCTACCTAGACCAAACTGGGATCATCAAAACCAAGTTTCTCTGAGAATTTTAGAAGAGGACCGGTTAAGGTCATTCAAGGTCAAAACTCAATTTAAGGTCAAATCATGAAATTGAACAAACAGTTAACTTAAGGTTATCAAAGGTCAATTCAAGGTCATCCATAACTCTGGAATTCTTGAGCTTATTGGGGTGGACCAAACTTGGACCTTGAATAACATTTGAGTATTTTCAGGGGGTCCAGTCAGCTATAGTGAGGCCCGCGCATATGCGCGGATACCTCGCAAGTGCGTTTCAGTATTGACTGAAAACTATTATAGGTCGAATCTGTTTATTTTGTGGTGTAAGAAGATGCAATCACAAGCAATCTGTGAATGTTTCTAAATGTAATCGTGATGTATATTTGTATAGAAACTAATGAATTGAAGGAAAATAAGAACGAAATGAAAGTCTAATGACGTTTAGCATAATGTGCTTGATTATTTGTGCACGTTTGAAAGTACTGGCGTTTGATAAAGAGATGCGCGTGCTAGGTGCGATCGACAAACATGTGCCAAGAGCTGTAAGAGCTGAATGTAAAGCTGGACGTCAAGTTCAAAGCCCTGATCAAAACAAAGCAGCAAATTGACCCCAAAAAATCGAAACACTGCATTTGATTTGGTATATGTTTGCTTGTTTACTTGTTTATTTTTATTGCCCTTCGAAGCTTTGCATTTAACATGTGGATTCAAAATGTTACCTCCTTCATTCTGCTCAGCTCAATAATAGAAATATGTCTATTTCTATGGCACTTTTCATAACGGCACATATACCAGTGTTAAACATGTTTTCCGTTGGCACATATTTCTTGATCACACGCAATACTTGTACATCGCGTGTAGATTAACAATCACGGATCAGAGTTTGAAAATAATGTATTATTGTTGAAAAAATACAATCTTTTTGATATATCTAGACTCGAAAGTTTAACAAAAATTTCCAGATGTGAATACTTAAGATCGTACATACACGACAACGAGACCAATATATACATATCTAATAAACAATTCCTTTTAAACGAAAAGCTAGCCCTCTTTATGAGATGAATCATAAATATGTGTTTAATTAGGTTATATTTATTTCGTTCAAAAATTGATAGTTTTTGATGTTTTCTTTTGGATCGCTCATTTTCTATTGAAAACTGGGTGGGGGTTAATCATCATTCTATATATCAATGTACATCTAATTCAAATATAGCTGTATAAAAAGGAGTAAATATTTTATAGCTCAAAAAGAAGTATACCGCGCAAGTCAAAAAACTGCAATAATAAGATGGAAGCCATATTGTAAAAACAAAAGTAATTTCGAACAGATAATATTAATTTCTAAATAGGTCATGAATTAAGCTTTCAAACGGTGAAAAAATGGTGAAAATTGATAAAGGCATTGTAAAGATATCCTTATTTGAATAATATGGTATGAAAACAGTTCTGTCCAAATGAGCATACCTCGTCAAACGAGCAAGTACCAATACCGGTATTGAATTGAATTTCTTGCCAACACCTCTTGAATAATAACACAAACCGATTACATTGCTCTATTGAAAATCTCTTCTTAATCTATTAATTTACATATAAAAGATAATTAAGGCGGTTTTTTAAGTGCAAAATGACATGTTTGGGGAAATTGTCTTAGAAGGGGGAGCTCATTCATCAGTCACTGTTCAAAATGCCTCTAGACCAGTTCACAAACGAGCAACGTGCTTTTATTGCTGAGGTTTATTTTACAACCAAATCTCATGCAGAAGTGAAACGGAGATTCAAACAGGGTGCATTCCCTTCATCGTGTGTACCGTCAGTGTATCCATCATCTATAGAATTCAGGCGAAATTCAAAAAAACAGAAACAGTCCATAACCTAAATAAAGAGAGACCTGGAAGACCCGAACGGCAAGAAGCAAGAGAAATGCCGACCACGCTCGTCAGACATTGGCAAGGGATCCAGAAGTGAGCTCGCAAAGAAATCCCCTGCCACATGTGTCCCAGTCCACGTTCAACCGAAAATTGAATATTCAGGGCCACCAAGCTCAAATAGCCCTTTTCAAGGCACCCAAACACAAAAAAGAGAAAAGAGAATGTCATAATTGTGTCCTCCATTAATAAAACATATGCACGACATTTGGACAGAACTGTTTTTATACCTTCCTATATTCAAATAAGTGTATCTCTACGACGCGTTTATTAATTTCCCCCATTCTTTCACCATTTCGAAGGTAAATTTATGATCTATTTAGATATAAAATTTCATGTTCATGATATCTCTTGTTCTTAAAATATAGCTTTCAATTAACTATTGCAGTTTTTTTGACTCACTCGGTAGACTGACTCTATTCACGATTCAACATTATTTCTCAAGATTTTACTCAAGTGCAGTTATCACACATACACTAACATCGTTAACATACTGTATTCAAATAACGATTTTATCACAACTTAAAGATCAAACAAAAACAATACTAAGCAAAATATTATAGCACATATGATAATTAATTTTGCACTTTAAAAAAAAAAATATATATATATATATTTGCACAACGTGGTGCATGGGCTAATATCGTGTTTCCTGTTAAAGGCCCTACCTTACCTTTGAAAGCAATAGTCTTTCTTGATTATAACGGATAGTCAGAAAATATATAATGCCTGCATTTGATAGTCCATAAAATTCACGCAGTATTGTTTGATAAATGTCCAGCATCTGGATATTAGTGAAATTTTTATTTGGGTGGCTTCTTCATCCTTCGGATTTACTTATGATCTACAGTTATCCTATTTTTATTTGAAACACTAAAAAATATTTCCAACATAGGCATTGGCTTTCGTTTTCAGGGAGTTAATATCGAAACACGGTAGATTTTACGTGAGAGTGCACATGGAATTCATGCAGATATCATGATCGAACCTGTTGAGTGGTATATACACATGGGGGATTATTTTTAACACAATACAGATATTTTGCAATTTTTTACAGTCATTTAACTGCAAAATGATTTACATAATGTATGGGCATATTGTCGGAAAAGGTGAAAACTCACATTCCGGAAAAAACGGTTGTTATATAGTACCTATGCTACAAATTGCTTGCAGAATCCATAAATTCATGATAAATATCATAATTATTTTGGTAAATCCAATGCCTTAATGTTTGTATCTATTGTTATGCTAAAATAGTAAAAATGTAGGCTGATTTGTGACACCATGAAATACGTAGTTGTGTTTGCTTGTGGTGTGTGTTAATGTTTACGGGTTCCTTTATATAAATGGGCATTTTCACGGTAACGGAAGGACAATCACATAATTTTTCTGTATTTCAAACACATACATTGCCAAAATTGAATTGGATAAAATAAAACTAATTCCATATTTAGTTGAGTATACCTGAAAGCATTCATATTCAACAGGAATTTTTTTCATTTTTACAGTCATTGCAAAATGATTTACATTATGTATGGGCATATTTTCGGAAAAGGTGAAACTCACATCCCGGAAAAGACGGTTATTATAGTGCCTATGCTTGAGGAATCCATAAATTCATGATAAATGATATAATTATTTTCGTAAATCATATGCCTAAATATGTAGGCTGATTTGTGACACCATGAAATACGTAGTTGTGTTTGCTTGTGGTATGTGTTAATGTTTACGGTTTCCTTTATAAATGTTTATCAATCTAATGAAAACTGCTCATCTACCAAATAAATATAGCATGTAATGTCGTCTTTGAATGCGTACCTTTAATTTGAAAGTTACTTTAATCAGAATCAAAGTAAGTATTGTACGAGTATACATGTAAGAACTCTTCAATGATTATAAGTTACAAAATCTCCTGATGTATATCAGAAGTGATGTACCGGTACTATAATTAATGATTGATAGCCACACTATCGATTTCAACCAATATATGTGATGACTCACCCAGAAAAGGGTGACTTTGCGACAGAACACTTTTCAAGATACAGGTGGAAATAGGCAGCAAAAAATCTAGAAAATAATAAGAATTTCCAGCAGATTTTCTGTTGTAAAATTTGACCGCTTTAATCAATTTCATAACGTAAGGTATCATTTTAAAGCTTAGAAAATGCTGCAACAGATGAAATGAAAAATTCAAAATTGATATCATCTGCAAAGTCCCTCCTTTCGGGGTAAGCCATCACATATGTGGTTTGGTTACGATTGCACCTAAACAGGAAATAATACATATATGAAACAATATCTGTTTCGAATGACAAAGTATTATACTCGACATATTCTACATAAATAAGTTTTGGTTTTCTGCTGGTATTGTTTCCATTTTCAGCGAGAAGTCTCCTTTCAAAATGGAAACATGCAACTGGATCGAAACTTTTAAAGGTTTTGAAGGTCACACTATGAAAAAAATAACGAAACTAGAAACCTATTATGTAAAGACCGTTATCGTATGCCATATCAATAGTATATTAACTGATATTACGAATTGCGAAATGGACTGAATTATCATGTTTATTGGTGTTATCTATTTGTAAGTTGTCGGTCATAAGTTAAAATTTGTGCCTCTGTCTTATTTCACATCCGCATTATACACCAGAATATTCGGAAACCCATATGCATATAAATGGAACCACTTGTGACACACACAATTTTGTATTGGTGACAACCTATTCCAAGATAGCAAAGTTTAGTTGGCCCAACGTTGGGCCAATATTAGCCGATTACGTTGGGCCAACATATGCATTAGCAAAATGACATCAGGCCCATATCATTTTGTCTACCGAGCCAACATCAATGTGATATATTGGCGCGATGTTTGACCAACGTCGGCATTCTGTAGGCTGAATGTTAAGCCAATGTCGGAAAATCAGCATTTAAGTTAAATCAGGAAGTAGGTTTCAAAATCTTTAGTAATTGCGATTAATTTTACCAAGTAGGTTTCTCCCATTTAGTAAAGAAGTTGTACCCCTCCACAATGATGGGAGGGCATACAAAAAAGAGTAACTAGCGTAAAATAACTTAATTTGGATGAAATTAATCCAAACTACAATTTTACCTTGCCAACAAAATCGGTCAATTAGCTCCGCCCACGTTTTATTACGTTATAAACGTCGGTCTAACGTCGGTTTACTTATCCATCTGCCAAATAATATGATGTTAATCCAACGCTTACCCAACTTCGGCACTGCTACCGATCGTCTTCTTGTTTCCTTGGGCAAGAAACTTTACTCTGCTTGCTCCGTGGATCGGAAGTCACGTAAAGCCCTGTACGAATAGACTCCTTCATGGGGTATGCATTTCATGCAAGTACAGTGTATCATTGATTGATTGATTGATTGATTGTTCAACAATTATTTTGCTATCCGGGTATATTAATAAGTTTATTCTACTAAAATATACGTAGTATAGATGGCGGATAAAAATCATACAAAGGTAACCATTAATAACATATAAGGCCTGTGCATTTCAGAAAAAAACTGATTTGGCATAACGATAGTTTGGGTAGCGCTATCATTTTTTCTACTCCCAAGAATGCAAATATAGTTTGTCTGAGAAAGATATACATCTAGGAAATAAATATTGATTCAAACATGTAGTGATGTCCTCCAACTCGGAAAACTACAACCAAATAGTGGAGATAAATAGGAAAGCTCAGAAGGAAGTGGCCGACTATGAATAATAATTAAAGAAGAACATATTTTATCGCAGAATATCAGTACATTTAAGTACCGGTAAGAGGAAGATGTCAACGAGTATCTGTATGGTAAAAATCGTTAATACTGCAATTTAGAATTAATTGAAAGCTGAAATAAGATATCAGTTTGTATCAATAAGCAATTCATCTGCAAGTTAATCAAGCAATTAGCGAATACCACTTCAGCAGAGTAGAAATTATGATCGTTACATGCACATCACGCTTTTAACATGTTTAAAGCAGCAATTGTATTCAAGTCAAGGGCTTTAGTTATATTACTTTTTTACTGTTCATCAAGCATTATCAAGTTATTCAAAATAAGCTCGCAATTTATGTGTTGCAAATTACTAACAATTGGCTTTTGTAAAGGTATAATCTTAGATTCCAAAAACAAAAAATTTGAAATTGATTTGTGCTATAAATATGATTCATACACTTATCAAGAAATAAATCCATCAACAACGAATAAAACACAAAATATCATTATGATTAACCACAGTATATATCGAACACTTTCATTTCAGAAAACAGTATACGACAAATAGTAACACAGGTCTAAGAGTTAAATTACTATATAATATGGTTTGGTTCCCGCGAAAGATGTATTACATATGTTTTAAAGCGTTAAAGGTGTTGAAAGGAAATAAAGATTGTTACTATGTTAAGCTGGTACATTTGGACATATTTTTCATAAGATAGTGAGAACTTACTCATAGTGTTTAGTGCATACTGCTTAAGGTAAAGGCCCAAGAAATTGAACTATGAAATTATCAGGTATTAAGCTTAAAACTATTGGTAAATTCGTTATTTTTCTGTCAGTTAAGCAATAATATAAGATGTTGTTGATTGTTAAGAAGAAGCTTAGTATGAAAAGGTCATATGCCACCAGATTTGAGACAATTGAAAATTATACATTACGACCCTGTCACACATCATCAAACGACAATCAAGATTTTGTTACATACCATCAAACGTTAGGTATGAACATAATATGAATTGATCGTTTAATCTTTACATTTACTTGTCAAATGTGCTTCAAGGATATTTCCAATGCATGCACATTTCATTTCAAAATAATGGATTTTAGTGAAAGTCATTCCTTATTCTTTTGTTAGTATTGCATTTACATTACATAATTACATTTCGCAAATGTGCTGTGTATTGAGTCAAACAAATCAGGTTGATCCAGCTGTTTTAGATTTCAATATTTATACAATTTCAGCTGCATATATGAATATATTTTCGTTGCGATAAAATATTTAAATTACTACTATATTTTGTCAGAAATTATTACAAATTTTGATATCAAATTTGACGCTTCTTATTAAGGAGCATACCTGTCTGTGTGTATTTTGTTAATGCTTCTCTGAATTGCCCGACGGTGCTTTTTTGCCATATTTTTAAATGTATTTTGTTTATGAAATAATAATGGAATGTTACAGGGTAGTCGCTTATATTTTATAATCAATTTAGAAACGCAGTGTATTGCAAATTATATTGTAATTGTGTGGGATATCCAATTTCAAGCAGCAGACGAGTTTAAGCTGATTTTGTATTCATAACGCTTTGTCTGTTTAAAACGATTTCACTTAACCGTGGTCGTTTAATTTCTCGTGACTCCTATTATAAAGGGTAAAAAGGCGCATGTGGTTTTGTGTATTTCTCGCTATAAGCGAATTGAGTATGAGTTATGCTTATTACCAATTCGCCCGTTGTCTGCGTTTTACCTGCTTCGTTTCACATAATAATAAATCCATTAACGAAGAGAGAAATAATTGCACTCGAAGACAGAGAGTGGTATATCATGTATAATATGGGTAAATACAACCAATTCGCCAGGTTGTCGTGACTATGCATTTACCTTATTCATAATCTAATTTATATTCTGGTCAATCCTTGCGATGGAGTGGGCTGTTCGAGGAAATTGTAAACTAAAATCTATGTTCTTAAAAAGCGTGATTTGCTACAATTTATGCAATTAATGATAACGTTAACTTAGAGGCATTTTTGTAAACTCTATCAGAATAACTAATCAAGCACGTTTTAGAAGTAAAACCATACGTTAATGTTACTGGCCTGGCATGAAGGCCAAATTACCATTTAATGCATTTTAATGGAAACTAAAACATCTGACGAACAGTTAATGTCTAAGTGAAAAAACAGAGTTTATACCAACAGACATGATTATAGAATCAAACAAGCCCATGTGACATGCATTAACTGTAAGTTATATTAAATCTTCACAAGTGCTTTATCACTGTAACTTTGAATACAATAGTTCTAGCTTCTGACAAACATGTGCAAATTTAACAAACTTATCTTTAAGAAGCGGGGCCACCGATATTACAAGGTGGACACCATGCGTATACACAAAAACAAGTAAAAAGGGTAGTTTTTTACGATCGGGCGATGTACTCAAGTACACTGGAAAGGGTATTAAAATTGCGAAAATTTGGAAAGAAGGGTATAGTTTACAAAAGTTTGGTACTTGTTAAGGGTATGAACATCAAATCTTTCCCTAAAAATTACCGATTTCAATCAAAAAGAACGATTGATTGATAACTTTTTAAGTTTCATTTAACTCTGTTATTGACGTTATGAGCAATGTGATGTTAAAAGGGCAATAAATTAGCCAAAAAGACAAGAATATCTTAACATTGATGAATTTTGAAGTCTTACTTGAAAAGGGTATGTTTTCAGATTCATGGATTTGTTTTCAACGTACTTGTTTAGGGTGGGGAAAACATGATAAAATACTTGTTTAGGGTATAATATGAACAGTGGATAAATACTTGTTTAGGGTCCATTTTGATAGGCCATGTATGAGCATGGTGTCCACCTTGCAATTACAGTGCCCCCCCCCGGCAATAAAAACAAGTTATTTGCGAGTAGTTCAAATATAAGGCATAACAAAAAAACAAACATATACAGTTTCAAGGCTAATCAAATATGACATCCACAAGATAATTCAGTAAAAAGCAGTTTTGGGACATTAAGCGAAGCAGGAGACACATGTTGATACATGCAACTAAAAACTGAAAATAATAAGCGATAATGCACTGTTATAATGATAAGGACCAATTTTACAAA
>JXSR01S004658.1:54108-72602 GCA_000969725.1 Ophiothrix spiculata
GCCACCAGATTTGAGACAATTGAAAATTATACATTACGACCCTGTCACACATCATCAAACGACAATCAAGATTTTGTTACATACCATCAAACGTTAGGTATGAACATAATATGAATTGATCGTTTAATCTTTACATTTACTTGTCAAATGTGCTTCAAGGATATTTCCAATGCATGCACATTTCATTTCAAAATAATGGATTTTAGTGAAAGTCATTCCTTATTCTTTTGTTAGTATTGCATTTACATTACATAATTACATTTCGCAAATGTGCTGTGTATTGAGTCAAACAAATCAGGTTGATCCAGCTGTTTTAGATTTCAATATTTATACAATTTCAGCTGCATATATGAATATATTTTCGTTGCGATAAAATATTTAAATTACTACTATATTTTGTCAGAAATTATTACAAATTTTGATATCAAATTTGACGCTTCTTATTAAGGAGCATACCTGTCTGTGTGTATTTTGTTAATGCTTCTCTGAATTGCCCGACGGTGCTTTTTTGCCATATTTTTAAATGTATTTTGTTTATGAAATAATAATGGAATGTTACAGGGTAGTCGCTTATATTTTATAATCAATTTAGAAACGCAGTGTATTGCAAATTATATTGTAATTGTGTGGGATATCCAATTTCAAGCAGCAGACGAGTTTAAGCTGATTTTGTATTCATAACGCTTTGTCTGTTTAAAACGATTTCACTTAACCGTGGTCGTTTAATTTCTCGTGACTCCTATTATAAAGGGTAAAAAGGCGCATGTGGTTTTGTGTATTTCTCGCTATAAGCGAATTGAGTATGAGTTATGCTTATTACCAATTCGCCCGTTGTCTGCGTTTTACCTGCTTCGTTTCACATAATAATAAATCCATTAACGAAGAGAGAAATAATTGCACTCGAAGACAGAGAGTGGTATATCATGTATAATATGGGTAAATACAACCAATTCGCCAGGTTGTCGTGACTATGCATTTACCTTATTCATAATCTAATTTATATTCTGGTCAATCATTGCGATGGAGTGGGCTGTTCGAGGAAATTGTAAACTAAAATCTATGTTCTTAAAAAGCGTGATTTGCTACAATTTATGCAATTAATGATAACGTTAACTTAGAGGCATTTTTGTAAACTCTATCAGAATAACTAATCAAGCACGTTTTAGAAGTAAAACCATACGTTAATGTTACTGGCCTGGCATGAAGGCCAAATTACCATTTAATGCATTTTAATGGAAACTAAAACATCTGACGAACAGTTAATGTCTAAGTGAAAAAACAGAGTTTATACCAACAGACATGATTATAGAATCAAACAAGCCCATGTGACATGCATTAACTGTAAGTTATATTAAATCTTCACAAGTGCTTTATCACTGTAACTTTGAATACAATAGTTCTAGCTTCTGACAAACATGTGCAAATTTAACAAACTTATCTTTAAGAAGCGGGGCCACCGATATTACAAGGTGGACACCATGCGTATACACAAAAACAAGTAAAAAGGGTAGTTTTTTACGATCGGGCGATGTACTCAAGTACACTGGAAAGGGTATTAAAATTGCGAAAATTTGGAAAGAAGGGTATAGTTTACAAAAGTTTGGTACTTGTTAAGGGTATGAACATCAAATCTTTCCCTAAAAATTACCGATTTCAATCAAAAAGAACGATTGATTGATAACTTTTTAAGTTTCATTTAACTCTGTTATTGACGTTATGAGCAATGTGATGTTAAAAGGGCAATAAATTAGCCAAAAAGACAAGAATATCTTAACATTGATGAATTTTGAAGTCTTACTTGAAAAGGGTATGTTTTCAGATTCATGGATTTGTTTTCAACGTACTTGTTTAGGGTGGGGAAAACATGATAAAATACTTGTTTAGGGTATAATATGAACAGTGGATAAATACTTGTTTAGGGTCCATTTTGATAGGCCATGTATGAGCATGGTGTCCACCTTGCAATGACAGTGCCCCCCCCCCCCGCAAAAAAAACAAGTTATTTGCGAGTAGTTCAAATATAAGGCATAACAAAAAAAAACATATATAGTTTCAAGGCTAATCAAATATGACATCCACAAGATAATTCAGTAAAAAGCAGTTTTGGGACATTAAGCGAAGCAGGAGACACATGTTGATACATGCAACTAAAAACTGAAAATAATAAGCGATAATGCACTGTTATAATGATAAGGACCAATTTTACAAAAATAAGAGATAAGAAAACAAAGTTGATGAACCGAAATCTGCAAATTGAATGCTAACAAATTATACAATATAGAATTAAAAATTACTTAAATTACATACTATACACATTACACAAAAATATTAAAAGATAAAATTACATCAAAAATAGATATTTGAGAATATACAAGTTATGAAATACCAAATATGTGAGCTCACTATTTTAAGAGTTTGCACAAAAAAAGAAATTTGAAAATTTTAGCAACTGACAAAAATAAAGTGGAAAAAAAGAGAAAATTTCACCCACCATAATGAAACATTCACACATACCAAACAACAAACATACTGCTGACATGCTCGCTACCTCTCTAGAACCAAACTCATAATCTACTCACCTCATACTCACAGAAACACACTAGCTAACAAGCACACGTACCAAACCTGCTTTTACCAAACATGATTCTTTGCTGGTGTGAAAGTAATCAAGTTCCCCCTGAAATCAGAGTCCGTTAGAGTTGTTAGCCAATACATTACTGTACTACCCGGACAGTCAGATCAGGGGACTGTGATCCTATTACACAGAAAAGTGTAATTATGCACCGTTAATTGATCGCATGATTATAAACCAATACACACGGTATGCGGTTAAGCATTCTTTTTACTAGATATACCGTATATTTCGTTGGATTTTAGATCTCTTAACAGAAATTGAAAATTGTATTTGACAGCGTAGTAGTTCCGCTACTTTCACCGGAGTTCTTCTTAAATGGCAACTATACAAGCAGCGTCAGCAAATCAACAAGGGGACAAAGGACAAGAGTATAATAAATTGCATCTGTCGCACGAAGTCAGTCAGGCGATCCATTAAAACAATAGTTTGAAATATCAATGGGTTTACTGAAATACATATATAAACGAACCGTTTACAGTTTAATGATATTTACATAAACACGATTTAGATGCTACATAGATCGTGAGTCTCAAGAAAATAAAAACACACATTAAATAAAGGTCAAAACCAGAACAGCATTATATAACGCAAATATGTTTGTTAATTAATGTGAACAAAGTGACTGAGTGATCATACAATTTATATACAACATTAAACTATGAAAATACAGAGAGTCTATCACTAAATGTAAATGTCAATTTATATAAAGATATTTCGTATCACAAATCAACATTACATTAGAAAACAAAAACAAAAGCAGATATAAAACACCACAAATAAAATGTGCTCCTACAAAATGAGCGAAAAGAAGATTAATAAACATGGTAAATGGCCTCATAAGTGAAAAAATTATGAGGTTAATTTACGATTTTTATGCAAAACGCATTCATGTCTGTTTAATTTAGAAAGCAAATTACCATGGAAAAAAATCGAGTACAATTCTAGTACCGACGAGTACAAATCTAGTACAAGATCGGAATGTGCACATTTGGAACATCATTCGAGTACACTTTAAACAATTCTAGTACAAATTGTTTGTTAAAAAATATAAACAATTTGTACTAGAAATGTACTTAAAGTGTACTCCAATGATGTTCAAAATGTGCCCATTCCGATCTTGTACTAGAATTGTACTCGATGTGTACTAGAATTGTACTCGATTTCTTTCAGGGTATTTTTTTTTTCAGACATATTTAAAGAGGGTAGCCAAGGTCAGTGATCTAGCACTGCTTTCCACAAGGGCCCTCTATACATACAAATTATACAATATACAAATATAGAATTAAAAATTACTTAAATTAGATACTATACACATTACACAAAAATATTAAAAGATAAAATTACATCAAAAATAGATATTTGAGAATATACAAGTTATGAAATACCAAATATGTGAGCTCACTATTTTAAGAGTTTGCACAAAAAAAAAAGAAATTTAAAAATTTTAGCACCTGACAAAAATAAAGTGGAAAAAAAGAGAAAATTTCATCCACCATAATGAAACATTCACACATACCAAACAACAAACATACTGCTGACATGCTCGCTACCTCTCTAGAACCAAACTCATAATCTACTCACCTCATACTCACAGAAACACACTAGCTAACAAGCACACGTACCAAACCTGCTTTTACCAAACATGATTCTTTGCTGGTGTGAAAGTAATCAAGTTCCCCCTGAAATCAGAGTCCGTTAGAGTTGTTAGCCAATACATTACTGTACTACCCGGACAGTCAGATCAGGGGACTGTGATCCTATTACACAGAAAAGTGTAATTATGCACCGTTAATTGATCGCATGATTATAAACCAATACACACGGTATGCGGTTAAGCATTCTTTTTACTAGATATACCGTATATTTCGTTGGATTTTAGATCTCTTAACAGAAATTGAAAATTTTATTTGACAGCGTAGTAGTTCCGCTACTTTCACCGGAGTTCTTCTTAAATTGTAACTATACAAGCAGCGTCAGCAAATCAACAAGGGGACAAAGGACAAGAGTATAATAAATTGCATCTGTCGCACGAAGTCAAACAGGCGATCCTTTAAAACAACAGTTTGAAATATCAATGGGTTTACTGAAATACATATATAAACGAACCGTTTACAGTTTAATGATATTTACATAAACACGATTTAGATGCTACATAGATCGTGAGTCTCAAGAAAATAAAAAAAAAACATTAAATAAAGGTCAAAACCAGAACAGCATTATATAACGCAAATATGTTTGTTAATTAATGTGAACAAAGTGACTGAGTGATCATACAATTTATATACAACCAACATAATACAAACAGACTATGACAAATTAACAAAACTATATTTCCTGATTATTGCATTGAAATCGAACCTTTAGTCTAGCTAATGGTGTAATTAAATATTCGTTTCTAAATAAAAAATATTGTGTTTTACTATTTCTTTTAATATCTTCATTACACGAAATCTTCGATCCCAAAACTTAGCTAATAGTATAAGCTATTCTTAAAATATATAAAGGTAGGTAGTTGGATTTTGAAAGAAAAGTGATTATTGCGTTTACTGATGAGTAAAACAAGTGGATGTTTATTCAGAGGATCAAAGTTGTTTGCACCTTTCTAATTTTTACATTTTCTGTTAAGCCTGCTACTATAATATATAACTCACACCATAAATATGTCAGATTTAAACCTCTTTAGTATGATGTTTATATTGATGATTTTATACCGCATCATACTATAATTCACGGGATGTTTGTATGTATATGTGTGTATGTTTGTATGTCAGTTTATAACTCCAGGACCCTTGATCCAATCTGGACCAAACCTGGACCATGTATAGCAATTCGCCTCCTGAGTGTTCTAAGGGGGAAGATCGCTTGGAGGTCATCCAAGGTCAAATGTCATCTAGAGGTCAAATCTTGAAATTTTCCAAAAAGTTGACCTAAGGTCATCCGAGGTCATTTTGAGGTCACGGCCATAGCTCCAGAACCCTTGACCCTACCTGGACCAAACTTCCACGCATAGCAATTGCCCCCTTAATGATATAATAGAGGTCATCTAAGTTCGAAGGTCAATTTGAAGTCAAATCTTGAAATTATCCAAAATGTTGACCTAATGTCATCCCAGGTCATTTTTAGGTCACGATCATAACTCCAGAACCCTTGACCCTACCTGGACATTTTCCCGGCAGCATATTTTTCAGGGATTTTATAAAAAGCCGTAAAATACCGGACATCTTTACAGGGTATTTACCAAAATGTACAGTTACATCTAAGATTACGAAGTCTTTCCAATCACAACCTTTTTTACAGTGCAATACACATATTTTGCAAAGTTTTAGATATATTCATTTACCCGCTAGCCTACACGATTAATAATTTTTATGAGTATATTTTTTGGAAAAGGTGAAAAACCTCTCATTCAGGAAAAGTGGCTAAACTATACGGATCTATGCTAATTGCTTAAAGTATCCATAAATTACAGAGTATTTTGGTAAATCCAATGCATAAATGTTTGTATCTATTGTTATGCTAAAATAATAAAAATATAGGCTGATTTGTGACACTATAAAATACGTAGTTGTGTTTGCTTATGGTTTGTGTTAATGTGTACGGTTTTCTTTATATAAATGTTTATCAATCAATTGAAAACTTCTCACCTACTTAATACAGTGTTAAATAAAACCTAACATGCAACGTACGTCATGTACGTAGGCCTTAAATATGCACGGTACCCTTAATTTTGAAGTTATTTTAATCTGAATCAAACTTAGTGTTGTATACATGTAAAAAGTCTAGAAGTTAAAAATCATGGTGTATTAATATAAGAAGTAATAAACTAAAGTGATTGATAGCCACACTTTCGTTTTTAACCGAGATATGTAGTTTGGTCAAGATCACACCATATAAGCCATATATGATACTATATTTCTTGTATCGAATAACAAGTTCAAGTTCAAGTTCAAATCGAATAACAAATAATACTCGAAATACAATACAGAAACTAACAGGGGACCCGCGTATACCTTGACCTTGAGTGGATGACCTGAGGTCAATTTTTTGAACATTTGTAAGATTTGAGACTTCGGACCAACCTTTTTTATATTTTAGATTTGACCTCTTTAGGCATTTAACCTGCATTGATCTGATGATTGTAACATAGAATGACTCCACATGACCTAAGGTGACCTTGGTTGACCTTATATTGACTCTCTTTAATTTGACCTCAAATGACCTTTGACTTTGTTTGCCCTTGTCTTGACCCCACCACGACACTCCCAGGTTGGCAGCTGTCCTCGGTGCTGGTTTTGTTCAGTTAGGGTCAAGGGTTTAATTAGTTATGGCCATGACCTTAAGATTGATCCAAATTGACCTCGGATGACCTCAGGTCAATTTTTTGAACAGGTTATGAGATTTGATCTTAAATGACCTTTTATTTTTGATTACCTTAACCTGACCCCACGACGACACTACCCAGGGTGGCAGCTGTCCATGGGTTGGTCCAGTTGGGTCAAGGGTTAATAAGTTATTTGTGACCCACATGTGATTAGTTATATTATTGCCATCATAAATGACGTCACACTACTAAAATTGTTGCCTATCTAACATTTTGACAAAAGAGCGGTTCCAAAGTTACGTTTGTGACCTAAAAATTGGAAAATTTTAACTTTTAAATGGCCACAGAACCTAGCATAAACATTATGTCCACGAGTTCGTTGTTGATAATGGTGCCAACTGGTGGGATCATTAATGTTTGTGGCATCGCACGGAAATTGGTTTTTGCTCTAAATGACTTCAAAGTAAAAAATATCTGCCATGTTAGCGAATTTTTTTATTCACAGATGATTGGTAACATATTTACAAATATTACATAAAAGTAGGAAATTTCTATCGTCAGGATTCCTTTTAATGCAATGTTTTGTTTGGTAACGTTTGTGACATTTTGGTGTAACGTTTGGGTAACGTTTGTGACATTTTTTATTTAAAGCATGTGCTCATTCATGCACGGATAGAGAAAATTTACAATTTCTGATTAGAAAATACTTTTCACGTACCAAGTAACAAACGTATGACTGAAAAATCTGCTTATGTGGTCGAATAAAAAAGCCGATTTTATTGCTTGAAGGTTTCAATTTCACTGTAATGAGCAAAAATTGAGTCTAATTTGTGTAGTTCGTTGCCTTTTTTTAAAACTTGTCCTGTATAATAACTTATAACGGTTATTTTTACATATCTGTAGAATTATTACGTAATCACCAAAAATCACTAAGGCAATTGTATGAACTGAGATAGGCAATTATATAATAATAAGCATATTGTGAGGCAGGCCGGAATATAAAATGAGATAGGCAAGCATATTTCTGCCAAACTGACGTGTTGTTAGTTAGGCAGGAAGATACAGTGAGATAGATTTATATATTATAACGTGTTGTGAGATAAGCAGGAATATCTTTCAAGGAGTCGCAGACTTGCGTTTTCATTTTGACTTTGTAGAACATGTTCAAGGCCTTTAATATACATGTTTTATTTACTCACATTAGATCTCTTAATCTAAAATGCTGCTATTCAAAAATCTCAATTTTGTCAAAATATTGGATAGGTAATCATTTTATCAACTTGATGATGAGTTTCATTCATCTAGATGAATATAGCATTTTTTTTCTCTTACCCCTCTGTCGTGATCCTTATGGCAGCATTTAAGTATTCACTTCATATAATAGTTGGCAGTACTGATATGTAGCCGGCCATTTCAAAGAAGCCGTAAATGAAGCAAACTTCATTTTGCGCTACAGGTGACAATATGCGTCAAGGTCGTAATTTGCTGAAATTGTTGTGTATTTTTTGACAGATTATCATTTCTTGTCCTTACTTCAATACATCATCAAAATTTCATTTAAAAAAAATGGATCGGAAATGTGAAATAATATCTGTTTTTACAGGACAATCAACAAAAATTATAGGACTCACTGATGTTTGAACGCGTTTATCTCGGACCTCTGGAAATCGTGTGACGGTCGATAAGGTGTCATTTTAATCCTAATAGCATGGTCTTTGCAAATATTTAAGAAAGTGAAAATGACAAAAGGCTGTATTTTTGGCTGGTTTGGGATGGACGGTCACATATACGCTTTACTCTGCCACTTATATTGCTATTTGGTCCATATACAATGATGTCTTGCAGATGTTTCAAAGCGTCAAAGATGTTGCAAAGAAATGAAGATTGCTATTGCCATTAAATTGTGTAAGAATATTATTCTTAAATCTATATGGGACAGTCTTTATTCGGCCTCCAAACAAAATTTTCGCTACTAAACATTTGGTCGTGATTTCGTAATGACGATTGACTCCAAATAGTATAACTTCAGCACGAGTCAAGACAAAATAAAATTTCGCGCTAAATTGCACATGTGTTGAATTGAATCAAGGTAAAGTAATTGAATCAACATCAAATGTTCGTTTAATATTGGTCTATAGGCCAACTTTTATTTCGATCGCAAATATCTATCTGATGACGTCACGACCAAATATTGGTAGCGAAACTTTTGTTTGGAGGACGACTATAGACTGACCCTATTTGAAAATCTACCACAGAAATATTGACGACAGACACATGGTTCTCATGGTACAAATGTGCTGGCATAAATCTTGCAAAACAATTTATCTATGTGTTTCTCAGGAATTTGTTGAAAGTTTTCTTTTTTTTTTTTTTTTAATGTCAATTATAGAAACAAGATCGGGTAAGATGTTATTGGTTGGTATGTAGCTTTAAAGTGCAACAACAGTCTATACGAAATGGTTCAAGACATCTAGAGTTTGCCATGAACATAATAAACAAATGTTTGTTCAGCAAAGATGGCTGATAGACATAAGCGGAATGGTAAGCATATTTAAATGCTTATCATTAAAATGAAGATTGTTAAGACTTTAAAAAGTCAACAAATCAACATACGTATTAGGACCAATAATTCATCTCATGTACTTGTTTTTGTTTTATACATTGTTGTCCGTTATGTGATCGTTAAAAGTACGTTCATTTCGATACCCACGTCTGTTAGGTATCAGTAAGTACGTAAAGCGTGTATACCTAGGCCTATATTGGTCCTACTACCTTTGTCCTTAAGCTTTTATCATACATGGCAGGATAGAACAATCGTAAGCTTTTTTTACAAACGTTTAATAACATTTAGGTAAGGCCGCATAAAAAAATAAAGTTGTTTCTCGTCCCCTCCCTCCTCACTTTTTTTTGGCAAAAGTGCTAAATAATGTGCTAAAAATTGAGCTAAATCGTTCAAATTATCAAGATTCGACTTTCCTCTTTAAAGGATTCTTTTAATTTTTGATGTTTTTAACAACGGAACTATTGTCAAGCCAACATCTATCTACAGGGCGTCTCAACAAAAGTATAACACTCAGAAATTGCTTGTTTTAGACATAACATTGTGTCGTAATTTATACAAATTTGATGTCAAATTCAAGATAAAGGACCTATCTTTCCAGTACAATTTACCCCATCACGATAACTTTTGTCAATCTGGAGATATCCGCAATTGTTTGCAGGTAAGCGAAATCCACTCTGTGCCACTTTTCAATATAGCGATAGATTATTATTATTCCTATAAAAACATTGCATTTGCATTACATTTTTACATTTCTCAAATTCGCTAAGTATTGAGTCAAACAAATCATATTAATTTAGCAGCTCTAGGTTTGCATATTTATACCATAATTAGCTACAAATATAAATAATTGTTGATGTCAGTTTCCGTTTTCATAGTTCTGAATTACAATTTTGATATCAAATTAGACGCTTTCAATAAAGAGCTTACTCAGTCTGTGTGTACTTTGTTAATGCATATCTGATTGCCTGACGGTGCTTTTTACCTGTCTTAATACAAATGTATTTTGTTTATGAAAAAGTATTAGTAGTCAGTTATAGATTATGATCAAGTTAAAAATGCCGTGTATTGTAAATTATATTTTAATTGTGTGTGATATCAAATTTCACTCTCGCGCTATCATTGTGTTCTAGACGAATAATTCATGTTTCCTTAACACAACACAAGCTGATTAAGAAACCATCTACATAGTAGTGCTATCTTTTTTGACTAAATATGAAGAGAATCCTCATATCATGATTAAAGAATAGTCCTGGTGAAACTCTTGAACAGTTTATTTATATTACAACAACGATAAAGTAGTTAAGAGCTACACACTGAAAAAATCAAATACAGTTAAGAACTCTATCATGCAATAGTTTAGTTCAAATGTTTTTAAATGCATGACAATGCATTGGAGTATAGATAATCTCTGCTTGAGAGTTTCAAATCACAACAATCCTTTTGTGTTTACACGAGCCAAAACAAAAACAAACGGCTACTTTGCTTTTGTAAAAGACAGTAGCTTATCCCATACTTTGATTGGCAGGTCTGTTTTGTGCAGTAAGATTATTTCGATACTTTGTCAATTACAATTAATACTAGGGATGTCAATTAGTGTAGAAAAATCCGTGCTGGGTTGAAATTTACGTTCAAGTACCTTCACTTTAGACTCTTCGTTGAAGGATTTAAAAATGTTTAAAATAATGAAAAATGTAACTATTTAAAAAAATTGAGTTTATTTTAATATTGAGGGGGTTCCTTTTAGTTTTAAATCATAAAACAAGTATATTACAGTTGATTGAATGTTTGTATGTTTTCATAAATGAGCAGCTCCGTGTGAAAAGTGGACCACAGGTCTCCGTTAAAACTCAAATTAAGCCCCGTTCTTTGGTATATTGCGTTGTACAAAAATGTATTTCGCGATGTGATTCACTCACTTTTAGGCAAAAAGTAAACAACTATTTTAAAGGAGATAGATCCATTGCTCTATTTATGAAGGACACTTTTTGAAAATCACCTTCACTACTTCACAGCAGTCGATCAAAACCCCAGACCACCGCGCCGGTCGGAGATCTCTCAATACTTTTGCAATCCCTGGATGACACAGAACGTCTCTGAAAAAGTGTCTCACATCATTACAACCGGTAGATTTTCGTGATCAAAATGCTATTTTTTTTGACTTTCAACAACGAATGAATCACTTCGCGAAATCCACTTCAAACCCAATACAACCACAATCTCCTGTGTGTTTTATAAACCCCCGCAAGCAGGCGAACAATCGTTGCCCTGTTCACAGCTACTATCGGCACAAACATTGGCTGGACGTTGCAAAACACGCAAAAATTTTCTTTCGTCTTTTTGGATGGTATCAGTTAAAATAATTGTGAATTTTGGTCTTTCATGTTCTTAATCCAGTAACAATCAGTAAAATAGTGTAGAAATAAGTACTTTAAAAGTTTACGGGAGTAAGAACGGTTACTGTAGTTGCCAATATTTTCCGCACCTTACTGGTTTAACGTCATTGGCTGTGCTGTGTTGTTTATTTACTACACTCCCGTTGTACACCTTGTCAAATGGGTCCATTTGTTGAAATTGACCAAATGACCTCAAATTTGGGTGGATATTTTCAATACGAAGTTAGACATGGAATTTTTTGGACTCTTAGCTACTGTCAGGCCCTGGTAGAAGAAAAATAATTTAAAACAAATCAGTTTCTTAGTTTGTTTGTCATTTTTAAACGCCCCTAAATTCCTTATGTTAACATTTTCTCTAATTTACCCATATTTGTAGCTCAAATAGCGCCAATTTTTTCGGACAAAATATTTAATATCTTCGGAACCGCTTGACCCACAAATGTGATCTTGGTGTCATTTTACTTTGGAAACAGAGTACAATTCGAATGTGTCATTAAAACAAATTGAATAGGAATTTTTATTTTCCCGTTGATATCCCTATCAATACACCTCTAGAATATTTATAAGGTAATACAGTATTTTTATTGGTTAAATAGTGGAGACGAGCAAAATGTATTTTTGGCTACTTTACCGCGTGTGCGTTAATACTCAAGTACTGTCGCGCGGATATGCGTTTACGCGTTGCGCCTGTTTGTTTACACACACGCGGGGATAGTAGTAAAACATCCGCATGGTACTACCGTATGACTCACGGCAAAGTATTGCAAATACTGTCCCTCGGTTTTGGATGATAGAGACTGCGCCACAGGAGGAAGTCTCTACTCATTGAATTTATTGATTTTTGATATATTTTCGAGTTATATTTTGTATTTTTGAGGTGTAGTAAAACAAACATTGTTTATTTCAAAGAAGTATTAAAAATACTGTCCCTCGGTGTTAGATGATAGAGACTCCCCCCCCCTTGGCTGCGCCTCCGGAGGAAGTATGGATCATCAAAGACCTCAGGGCAGTATTTTGCGATAATTCCCCTCAAACCATGTTGTATTTGTATATTATGTTAACTATTGTAATGAGATAATTTACGAAGCATTTGAACAGACGTAAAATACAGAAAGTCCATCACAATTATTACAATGTGATATTCACACTGGTTATCTCTTGTATAGGATTGTTTGGAGCATGAAAGGTACCTTAAGGGTCCCAAAATGAAAATTGATTTTGTTGGTCTCATGTAAAAGATTACATTTAAGCTTTAAAATGACACCCTGCTTTCGGTTTTTGGATGTTCGATTGCAAAGTTACATCCAAATTGGTAAAAGGCATCGGGCTGATTCAGAATACTATAGTTCTGAGAATAGAGAGTTTAAAGTAACTGTACTGGTAAAACTTGAATGGAGAAATGATTTTTATCTTGTTTTTAAAACAGTTGTCTTATGTTTTGGATGTTGGAACCTGATTAATATGATAGAATACACTTCAAAGGTAATGTTTCTGATGAAATTAGAAATTCGACCTTGGACGTGATTTTTGACTATGCTCAGCTTAATAGCCTGTATCTCGTAATTTACTATGCCGACCTTAAGGTATCTTTCGATATGACGGGTCACAAATCAGTATTCCACAAGAATACCAAAAAATACATATAGATTATGCGAATGAAGATTTGTCTAAATGACTTCTAAGCATGCTAAATGAAATAAGTTCTAAAGTTTATTTACGCTTTTTGAAAATATGAAGTTTTATAAAAAATGAATGCATGCATAATTATCTAACATGGTGAAAGGAACATACATTGGAAAATATATTTTGCATAAGATACATATTTTGCACAAATATAGACATACTTGTTTCACTACAAGTTGACAGTCAAATAATATGCATGTTTCAAATTCAAAATGGCCGCTACATTAGCTTATTTGTTATCAACATTTACAAAAACAGCCCTTATAATGCGTAATATCCTAAAATAATACAACAGATGGTTCCAGTACTAAGATACAAAATGGACATGACTTATTAATATGAAATTGAGCCGTTTTTACGTTCAGGTAATTATATATCATCAGAGTATATTAGTTAGCCTCTTGACAGCTACTTATTTCTACTGCTATACACGTATGATATTCAGTATAATGTTCGGTTTAAATAGTTCGTGGTTTGTACCTTATCTTCAACGTACGACCAGAACGTACTTGTTTCGCCCCAGTTTCGTTTTGAATCACCAACGAGAATCTTAAACAATGTTAAAGAACAGTGCAGAGGGTGAATTAAGTTCTTCCCATAACACACAGCAACACTCAGTAGACCTAATGGAATGTTAACCAAGGTCACTCCACTACTGCATTCATTTATAGGGTAAACAGTTTGAATTTACTCTATTTCAAACTGTATTTTGGGAATGAAAAAACTCTGTCCATGTCAGATTTGTTTGCATTGATATCAAGCTGTGATTATCCTCTTTCTGAAGGTCCTTTTCATTCATACTTGGACAAAATAATGAATTTTCTATAACAAGTTTGCCATCAGTAGTTTTATCATATAGGTCTATGCAGTTGGTTAACTCAGTGTGCTGTTTATAAGCTGTGGAAATAGCAGTTTGAATTGAATGGTGGGAAGTGCTTAAAACACCCTCTGTAGTCTCAAACGTATATTGAGAATACAGCTTTTTACATGTATATCAAATCACAAACGAACCATACCGTAGATATAAAACAATCCAGTATCCGGTAAGAGTTTCTATTTATTACTTTTCATTGAGACTACGGGTTGAAGTGAAAGAAGGATATAACCCGCGAACTGGAATATACCAATATGACTTATTATGTTACTGAGCTGTCTTCACGTAAATGGGGTGAATATCGTCAGAGTAATTAGTTAGCCTGAAGGCAGTTTCCTCCTTCTACTGCTGTGCACGTATAATATTAAGTCTGATGTCTGGTGTAAAGAGTCTGTGGTTTGTTGATGACCTTCAATATGCTGCCAAAATAGAGAAATGCAACCTTCTTTGATAAAATGTACTTACCGAATGTTCAACGAGAAATCTGCTCCTTTTTCTTCGTATCTTCTAAAAAAACACTAACAAAAATCAGAGACGATTACAAAATGCACCATTGAAAATATTATACAAGTCGTTGAAACAAAACGTCCGAAAATGACCCAATTAAGGGTTTTCTTTGGTTTTTTTTTTTTGACATTAGAGTAATATTTCAACAACTTGGTTAAAAGGGGGATAGAAGCGAAGAAAAATTTGTAATTGTAATTGACCTGCTGAGAGCACCGTAGCGACGCCGGACAGACATTGGAAACATGTTGACAATTTCTTTATGAAATACATTGTGAATGCATTTCGAGAGATGCCAGTGCTAACATTTTTTTCGCTTTAATAATATGGGGAACCTTTGGTGACATTTTTCCGAAGCAACCCAGATGTAAAAATCACAGACATATTTGTCAAATGGATAATTTGTGTCTCTATTTAATGTTTCTCGCTAGTGGAGTGAAGAAGCATGTGGATTTGAACTAAAGGACTGACAACATAACATCTAGCGCTTTGATACCACCTGGTCTTGGTAGCTTAGATGGCTGATCTTCATTGTAAAAATGAGAGCTCGCAAGTTCAAATCCTTGTCCGGGCAGGGTTTTTTCTCACTCTGCTCTCTCTCGGTTTTAACATCCATCCAGACCTTTCTTTAGTCCAGGTTTCTGTACCGTCGCCATCGTTGCATTCATTCCACGCCATAGCTTTCCTGATTCTAAAACACTTCCTTTCCTAAACATGTCTTTGTTTTCAGTTTGTAAACACACTTTTTACAGTTCTAAGTTGTAGGGCAGTATCAAGATCAATACTATTCCACCAGCAAAGTCGAGTTCGGTGATGTTTTAAGAGTTTCTCCTTGACTAAATTGTAAACCCATAGATCTCCTCTACAGAGTAAAGCATGATCAATATTATTGTTAAAAAAAAAGATGTACGTACATGTATTTTGTGCATTTAGCAGAAAGGATTGGTATCTGTTATCAACTTAGATACTACGATTAATGTGATCAATTTTTATTAATTGAAATACATGATTCAAAAGTAAAATAGAATTTTTGATGAATTAATTTGTTAAGACGTATGTTTAACAGTGAAAGGGTTAATTAAACGACCACTAACTAATAATAAACGTGTTTTTTGATAAATCAATGTTTAATGCTTGCTGCAATTTTAGTTAATAATAAAGCAGCAGCCATACATCACGTGGATAAATCAAATTATTTTTTCTATTTAATAACCAACACACTTTCTATGCGTAGAATGTATGTTGATGAATGGATTTATTGACAGTAAACTGACAAATAATGACTGTAACACATACAAGATGTGACAAATACTAAACAAAATATTTCACAGTATGCTTCACCGTGCATGTTATAGCATTAACGGTTTAGCCATTATTTGAATTTCATTTGTAACACGCAAACGACAAGAAATAAGTATTTTTACCACAACAAATATCGTATTTGAAAAGAGTTTTGCTTTAGATTCTCAATAAAAGATTGTTTATACAGATCTATATAATCTTCTTGAGAAGCAAAAACGAAACAATAGCTTAAATAAATAAAACGAAAACTATTTTTGAGCCGTTTAATCATACCGGTTATTGAGAAGACAAAGTTACATGTGGTATTGATAATTTATTTTGATATTACTAACAACTTAACGACAGGCCTTGACTTTGTTAGCTATATACAGATTAGATACCAACAAAACAATCAGTAGGTCTATTTAATTAAAGATTAAATTGTTATTGTATATGATGTTAAAGTAGTCTTAAGTCAAAACTCTTATCGTAAATCAACTTTTGAAATAATTCTCTGCTGGTTGTTGAAACCAAAAATCTACGATTGAGAACTATTTATTTATTATTACATTTTTATTTGTGAAAAATAATTCATTTGACCGTATAAATATTATTATCTAATGAGCCCTGTATGAACAAACTGACAAGGACTGGGTGTGAGGGACCAGGTTGGTCTTGAAATAATCCGGTAGGTGCAGTAACAGACAAAATTAGAAATTGCCGTGTTGTGGTTACATTTCAGGATATAAATAAACCCATAGGGAAGAAGAGAGAAAGAGAGGATGGCAGAAAAAAGATGGGAAGATAATTTAAGAAAATACATGGGAACAGGCTGATGTAATAGTTAGATTAGCAAAATGCAGACACAAATGTATAAATTTCATCAAACAGACTACATTCAACATATTGATGAAATTGAGCCATGATAAATATGTGATGACTCACCCAGAAAAGGGGGACTTTGCGACAGAACACTTTTTGATATACTGATGAAAATAGGCAGCAAAAAATAAAGAAAATACTACGAATTTCCAGCAGATTTTCTGTTGTAAAATGTGATCGCCTTGATCAATTTCAACAAGTAAGGTGTCATTTTAAAGCTTAGAAAATGCTGTCACTGATAAAATGATACAATCAAAATTGATATCAGCTGCAAAGTCCCCCCTTTCGGGGTGAGCCATCACATATAGATCCTATACTCCCAATAGCTGACACCATTTTCGTTTAATGATTGATTGTATCTAATATAAGCGTTTTGAGTTTGTATGTCCAAATTTGAAATTAATAGCAGCTGAGTAAACATCCTGATTCATCGAAAATCGATTATGCCACATGGTGTCGCTGTATCAAATAACCTGTTGATTCTACTTATTCTAGAGCACAATATTTAATTGTTCTGGGTTAGTTATATTATCTGCTGGGATTATATTTTTGTCACATTCTATTAAAGTTTGAAAGATTAAAATTGTCTACATTGCTACCAAAAATGTATGTTTATCATTATTTATAGTTAATTATATTGTTATGTTGTTATTATTTGTAGTAATATTATATCATGTACTGTCTAGTTCATTGAATTACATTCATAGATTGAAAAATCATTTTTCGCCACTAATTTATATCGGTCATTTTATTTATATACTTTACCGAGCACATGTGCATTAGGCTAATATCAAAAAATATATATCATTTGTGTATATACATACAATACTGCTTTATGGACAATAATCATGAAATTGGACCAGAAAAAAATCATCCCACATATTTGATAAACATAGCTCATGTTATACACTACCGATTTTAATGAAACAAACATTGCCTTAAAGTTCAATTCATGGACTATGAAATACAACCCAGTACATTAACTTTATAATATGTTTCCTGTTTCTACAAAACATAGAATACGCAATCATACATCATCCCATGTTATTGTGTATTATCTTTTCTTTAAAAATAAAAAAGCATATATTACGCGTACGCGTACATGATTGTACAACACATTATGTGATACGCAGAGTACACCTGAATGCGCAAAATTTAAAATGGTCCAAATGTATTGCAATTATACACTTCTTGTATATGATATTCCTGTTAATATACATTTGTGACTCGTCTAGGTGCCTTTAGGGTTCACGCCAGTAAATAGCCAGTCTATTCTTTTACATGTAAAGTAAGGTCAAATTTTGATGCGCTCTGACGAGCATGACGTATTTGAAAAAAGTTTTGTTTTAGATTCTCAA
>JXSR01S004658.1:81482-91615 GCA_000969725.1 Ophiothrix spiculata
TTAAGAGTACAATTGCAATTAAGAAACAGAAATACACAATGAACGGAAACGAGGGGTAATATATTCTAACCTAATCATGTTGATTGTCTTTTAAAGAACGATCATCACTTCACCATTAGTGTAGAAAAGTTATATGCTGGCTGACAAAACGTTCACAAGTATGGTCTGGAAAGATGAAACTTTTTATGAAAACTATTTGATTAGTTCAAACACACATACACACCCACACCAATAATACACACATCCAAATACCCCCCCCCCACCCCCATCCAAAATTAATGTTTAGAAAAGCAAAGTTAATTTCTATTTCAATCCCCAGAACACACAAAGACTGCCTACAGTCTTTACAATGTATCCAATAAGTATTGTTTAAAAAATATAACCCATGACTTACATGATTTTGTTTATTTGCGTACTGTCGTGTGATATATTCATCCTACAAGATACCCTTTCGAACTGATTTTAATTTAAAATGCGCACTTCTTCTAGCTTTAGAAATTAAGAGGGTTTTAATTCAGTTCACAGCTGATGTATTAATTACGAAGACAAGTAAGTGGAAGACAAGTAAATGGATAATGTGATGAATAAAACATTTGAATTTATACTCCTATTACAAAGTCGTGGTTAACCGATTTATTCATAAATTCGTCAATTGAATCTTTTATCATATTCTAAATCATTATTATATACAGCAAATCGTAATAGTCCAGCTATTGTATAATACTCGAATGTTTTTTCCAGTGATAAAAGACACAGAAATAGAAAAAAGATTAAGAAATAGTTAAGAAAGAATTTGACTTTTTAAGATATGGACGTTAACATAAAAGAATCGTAAGTAGCAATAGGTAGGATTTGACATTTGATATCTTCGTAGATATCGTCATCGTCGAGCCCCATCTTTTGTATGAAGAAGGTTCTAATTGAATCGAAAAAATGCCTCTTTATGACCCACAGTGTCTTCATATTAGCCTTTTCTTTTGCCTTCTTTTGCCTTTTTCAGGAAAAATCGGGAATCAACCGCAAAAATCCGCAATAATATACCAAATATAGGCTAAAAATGCCCAAAACGAGATAAACACCTTAAATTAGGCTTAAAATACCCTAAAACATCACAAAAATGTCTTGAAACTGGTAAAAAAAAATCAATAAAATCGGTTACATAATCAATAAAATGATAAACTCAATAAAAGCAATGAAACCCATTAAAAATCAATAACATCAATATAAAATCGATAAAATCAATCATCCGTGACTGTTGACCTATGGTTACCTCATATGGCCTTGGTTGGCCTTTGTTGACCTCGGTTGACTTCGAATGACCTTCCCATCATGTCTCTTGGGGTCAAAGGTCAAATACTCATAAATCCTACCTGTTACTACTACCGTAAAAGGTATACCATTATTTGTAAGGCCCTGGTGTAGGCAAACTTTAAATATGTGCTTTAGAAAGAGCATCACCTATACTTTTATTCCAAGATCTCAACAGCTGAACAAATTGAATCTGAAACGTATTTAATCAGTTACAAATCAATTTTTTAAGAGCTCCTAATATTAAATATGAAGCTTCCTGAAAGCTACTAAAATTGTGTAGCCTCTGCTTCTACGCAATATTGTTATTACAGTAGCATTTTACACTATTCTTTTACACAATGCTTTGTCTGAAATAAGAATAATAATATCCAAGGCATTTAACCAACCACTTCTTGTACACTTCAGAAGTCGCGAATGGAGCATTGAATTTTAGAATATCTCCTGAGTGAGAAATACTTTTAAGGAATGCTTATCGATCTCTGTAAAAAACAACAACCCAGCAACAACAACAACAACAACAAAATGACATTTAGATGCGCTATTAACAACATATTGAAAAATGAAGAATATACAAACATAATTATATAGATAAAATGTGCCTTAAAGTATTAATTGATAGTGCAAGCCCAATGTTACTAGGCAGTTTACTCCATAGATAAGCAGCAGCAAATACTAAATTAATTTCTCCCAATTGAAGTAAACTTTCTTAGTATGTAGAGTATGCTTTATAATTAGCTGATCTCAGTCGAAGAGAAGAACAAAACAGCTAAATCCATTAGGATATGTAAGGAGAATCAAAACTATTGAGAGCTTTGTACACGTAGGGCAAGATCTTGAAAATTACTTTCTTCCTACTGGAAGCTAGTGTGGTCTCTCTGCCAATAAATCAGCATCAACCCTCGTTTCAACTGCGAAAATTAATCTGGCAGCACAATTGCTGCCACATGATGGTACCATTGTACTTATCATGAGATAATATCAGGCCCCTGGCACTTTATCCCCATATACTTCATAGCTCATTTGATTACTGTTTCTCAACGGTCACTGGTTAACGTGTCTTCGCTGATCACGGGATCAGTGTCTCCAATTAACAAGAACACACAAAGAATAAACCTCCTCAAATATCGATATATCTAGACAATGTCCAAGTGCGTTACGCTTAATCGGGTACAAGGTGTGCAGCATTCCTCATCGTGTGTCCGTATATTACGTTACACGTTACGTAATTGGGGGCCATGTTTTTAGTTCAGTGTCATCTCTGTTACTCTGTGATAATATACTCTATAAGGGGTCGTTCACAAACACTTGAAAAGGGCGGGGGGTGATGCAAAAAAAAATATCGCGGAAACTTTTCGGCCCTCTCCCCCTTTTCGACCGAAATAATTTAAGGGGCCTTTTTACGACAAAAATAAGTAGCCAACCCCATTAAAAGCATTGTAAACTCAATTTTTTACCTATGTTTGTGAATGTTCCCTAAATCTTGAAGTATGCTACAAGCAATCAGACTCTGTTACGGGATCCATAGCATATCCCTTTTATTCTACAATATTGTGAACAGTTGGTTTTGTTTTGTGTAAGAGACTAGTTATTGATTAGGATTGATTAAACCAAATCACTGCGTATTAATTTTTTGTATGTGAATCGTTTATGATTTTGGTATTATTTTTGATTAATTTTGTTGTTACCACCGGGACAAACATTGCACGAATTCGATTTGAATATTCAGCAAGATTTGGTACGTGTTAATGATTCGAACAATATGGACTGATTTATTTCCGCGTATGGTCATATTGGTTTATGTGTGTTAATAGGCTGCTTGTTGTATACTTCCAAGGTTTATATATAAATAACATCATGCCAGCATGAGATATCGTTTCAGGAGAAAGGACAACATAATCTGCCATCAAACCCCAGTCATCAAACTTCCTTGCTCACTGCACTGCTAACTTGCCAATTATTTTGTTACTCAAGTTCAAGGATATAGGTATAGACAATTGAATACGCCAGTACAAGAAAACCCCAACTCAAATAGCTCCCTTCTGTTAAGTTATGTAAAATATAAATGCATACATATCTCTGAAAATGCTTTCAAATCACTAAAAAGCATTTCCATGTCTATATCCCAATCATGGTGTCACATTTGACTTTATAGTTGACTTTTTGACATTGTCAGATAAGCTTCTATTATATAGTTGCAGAGGGGAGCTCATGGAGTTGGGTTTTCTTGTACTGGCTGTTTAGATATAGCAACTATGTACTATAACAATATGTCTAAAAAGGTCAACTTCAAGGTCAAATGTGACACTATGATTAGGATATTGACATGAAAATGCTATTTTAGTGAAGTGAAAGCATTTTCAGATATTTGTATGCATTTATATTTTATAAGTATAATTAACAGAAGAGAGCTATTGGAGTTGGGGTTTTCTTACACTGGCGTATACAATTATGACTGAAATCTACCTCGGAGTTATACAAATTCCTGGGCGTTTGGAGATGCTGTTATTTGAGAATTTATCCTAAATTACGTAAATGTGTTGAGAATGTAATTTAATAATATTTGAATAAGTCATGATTGGTATCAAAACATAATGACCGTGTGATAAACACGACTTTTGAATTGAGTTAACCAGCACACAGTACGCTTGTTCAAGTTTGTCGTAAGTTATCTCATTATAAGACAAAGGATTTAGTTTACAAATAGTTTACAAATTGTAATTGACAAAAGAAATATCGAATTAATCTTACCGCACAAAAGACGCCTGTCAATCAAAGTATGGGAGGCTATTGTCTAAAAATCCCTGGCCGTCTAAGTTGTGCTTTTTCTCGTGTAAACACAAAAGGATTGTTACGGATTGCAATTTCTCAAGTGGGCAGTATCTATACTTATTGACTTCAGTAAATAGAGTAAGTAAGGGGTTAACAAAATATTTTACAAAATGCATTGTTATACATGGACAGAACATTTGAACTCAAGCAGTGCCTGAGTTCTGTCTGTGCATAACAATGCATTTTGTTGATTTTACAACAGAGCATTTGTTGGGAATTCTTATTATTTTCTTTAATTTTTGCTGCCTATTTCATCAGTTTCTTGAAAAGTGTTTGTCGCAAAGTCCCCTTTTCGGAGTGAGCCATCACATAATATGTAGGCCGACCCGGCAAAAGGATGCAGCTGTCGGTTGGTACATGTTGCTTATTGTAGCATATCTGATGTATACAACTAGTTTACACCAAATATGATACAATGAGCTGCATGTAGGAGACGACAACTGCATTATTTTGCTGCGGCAGCCCACATATCTTTATAATGGTTTATAAGTCAAGTAAGTGGCGTGATGGGTCTCACTTGCTGACCTGGATATTCAATAAAGCATATGAAATAATGGGGATCTCTAGGCGTGTAATTGCTTCTCATCTTACCTACTTTGATGACTTTTCTCCGACAATACCGAAGCAAGACATAGTACTCATGCCTGGATTTAAAGTACAATGATGCCAACAATGATCAGAAAATGTTATCCTTTGCCTTCGATAAATTTTCTGTTAGACTGAAGGTTATTAAACTGATCTTTAAAATATTAAATAATTAGATTTTTAAAAAGATAATATATAATAGTTTTCACTAAATCTGTTGGAAAATGCCCCAACAATTTAATACACAATATAAAAGCAAACACCTGACAAGTTTCTACCACCATTACGAAAACAAATACTTAATACATTAGCAGACAACAAAATATAGATTATATATAGAAGAAATGTAATAAAAATTCCCTTAAAAGGGAAAACTAGCCCTTGCACTTTTTAATACGGATCATGCACAGCAAAAGATTGTTTCAATTCATCTTGGAAGACTTTCGTTTTACAGGAATTCTTATTTAAAGGTTTCACTTTATTCCATATACTGCATATAGGCCTACTACATAACCTCTTCAATTCAATACATGCATGTCTGAACAAACTGTGAGGAATGAATGTGTTTATAAAAATTATATTTCTCATCTTGAGGTCATTTTGAAAAATGCCATGGTGTATAATCACCAGCACATGTGTGGTGTTAAATTTTCACTCTAGTTTCAGACATGAAATGAGGGATATACAGTTCATGAAGATGTAGAATTGTAGATGTAGAATACCTAATTAGTAATAATTCTTTGTCTTATCTTCCAAAATACTGAACCAATGACGTTCATTGACATATCAAATTGCAGTTACATTTCACAAACAATTCATTGGAAATATTTTAAAACATTCCATCCATAAAATAATATTAAATGTTCTGTCAAACATAAGTCAAATTGCATCCAAACAAACGTAACATATAGCTGGTCCCTGTAGGGGCCCGCGAAAAAGAGCTGAGTGAATACATGTTTGATAATTTTAAGGCGTAATTAAACATTCATTTAGGTAATGCATCCTGTGTAAGTATTAAATTTTGAAATTTAGGAATCAATACTGCAATAATGAAACATGCTAATATTTCCTAAATTAATAGTTACGTAACTGAACACCATGTAATTTTAACAATCTCATGTTTCCCCAATTGCAGTACATGTATACTATCTGCGATGAAATACCCTCAACCTCTAACAGATCCCTGCGTTTAATTAAGAATGATACTCTAAGGATTTATTTCATATATAAGAAGCACAAATATACATTCATAAGAACATGTCAGTGTGCGATCTAGGTCAAAAAATTTCCTTTTTTAATCAAATGTTGAGAAACAAGATACAAAATGAGTTGTATAGAGTAAAAATTAACATTTTCACTTTGGTGTCTTTACGTTAACGAGTAGGTGTCGTTAAAGTAAATTAGTTGCCTCTCGGCGATTTCCCACTCGTACTATAATGCATGTATATATAATATTCACTTTAGTATCTGAATAATAATGTAGTCACGATAGCCAAGATATGATAGGCAGTTAAATACATTATTATATTGTTTATTTTACATGAATTGTGTTTGAGAATGAGCACTGGTATTTTGGTTTTAACAGGTTTAATTTAGTGAAAATTAAGTACGTTCCAGTGGCGTAACCAGATATTTTTAGTTGTGGGGGCAAGCAGGGGCAAGACAATTTTGCAGGGGGTGAAAGAGTTTTTGTCAGACACGAAAAGGTACGCCCCAAAACTTTTCATGAAGCAAATCATCCAAATGTTGTTAAAATTCATAAAAAATTGTACTATTTTGGTGAAAACTAGATTTTTTTCTAAAATGTTTGCACAAATTTGCACCATTTTGGCGTAAATTTGGGAAAATTTTGAAAAACTAACCCATAAAAAGGTTTTGCACAGTTACATTACCTATGTACTACACGGTTGCTCATATAATAGGAATAAAAATATTGTTACCGCTTTTTTACGTAAAGGTCAATTTATGATGAAAATATCTGGAAACTTATGTTGCTTTTGGTCAGATTTGATAGGTTATCTTGTTGGGTGTGAAGTGGAACTCCGAATGTGATCAATTTTCTTATATACTGGTAAGGGGGCAACAACAAAAATTGGTCCAAAACGTGATTTTTAGGTCCAATTTGATTTGATCCCGCCTTGTTCAAGGTCAATTTTCTACTTAAGTTGAGTGGTCTTTTGGAATGTTTATCTGTAGTAGAGTGATAAGCAGGTGGTTGAATGTCTTTGTCACGCTTGATTGAGCCAAGACAATGCTTGGAAGCAAAGCACAAATTAGTTCTTCAACGCCCGTCAATTTACAAAAATAGGGTTGTGGTGAACGTGGAATGATCCCCGGTGGTATGTGTCGTCTTGAAGACCTTTTAAGATGTCATAAGCCACCGGGAACCATTCCACGTTCACTAAAACCCTATTTTTGTAAATTTAGGGGCGTTGAAGGATCATTTTGTGCTTTGTTTCCAAGCATTCTCTTAGCTCAGTCAAGCGTGACAAAGACATTTAATCCCCTGCTTATCACTCTACTACAGATAAACATTCCATATGACCACTCAACTGGAGTAGAGAAGTGACCTTGAACAAGGCGGGGTTAAATCAAATTGAACCTAAAAATCACGTTTTTGAAATCAATGAAGGTAATGTAGAGAGGGAGTTGCTGAACTTTGGCTCCTTATATAATCCTACGCAGCATGTGGATCTGGTCGGTGCAGCTTTTACCCTTCCTAAATCCAGCCTGGTTCTGTCTCAAGATGGGGTCAACTACTGGTCTGATCCTATTCAGTAGAAGTCGATTATAGACTTTAGCTGCAATAGACATTTGTGTTATTCCTCTGTAGTTATTCATATCTGACAAGTTGCCTTTCTTTGGAAGAGGAATGATGATGTTAGTTTTCCACTGTGAAGGGGCTCCCTTGGTTGTAAAGACCTGGTTGCGTTGCAAATGTCGTGAAGGATATTTCGAAGTATTGAGTCAAACCAATTATATTAATTTAGCTGCTCTAGGTTTGCATATTTATACCATAATTAGCTACAAATATGAATAATTGTTGATGTCAGCTTCCGTTTTCAATGTTCTGAATTACGATTTTGATATCAAATTAGACGCTTTCAATAAAGAGCTTACTCAGTCTGTGTGTACTTTTTTAATGCATATCTGATTGCCTGACGGTGCTAATCTTAATACAAATGTATTTTGTTTATGAAATAGTATTAGTAGTCAGTTATAGATTAGGATCAAGTTAGAAATGCCGTGTATTGCAAATTATATTTTAATTGTGTGTGATATCAGATTTCACTCTCGCACTATCATTGTGTTCTAGACGAACAATTCATGTTTCCTTAACACAACACAAGGTGATTAAGAAACCATCTATATAGTATTGCTATAGGCAAACGTTATTGATATTATGATGCAAGGATTTCATCACCCAAAATTCACACTTGCAAGCGGACGTTTCGTCTTCTACCAGCAGACGTTTTCAATACTAATGGAGTGATCCACATGCAAGTCTGAGTTTTAGACTAAATATGACGAAAATCCTTATATCATGATTAAATAATAATCCTGATGAATCTCTGCAAGAGTTTATTTATATCATTACAACGATAGAGTAGTTAAGAGCTACACACTGAAATTACAAATACAGTTAAGAACTCTATGCAATAGTCTAGTTCAAATGTTTTTAAATGAATGAAAATGCGGTTTGTAAGTTTTTAATATCTTTTGACCCATTATTTATTTTATTCACTGGAGTCATAATATAGATAACCCCCACTTGAGAGTTTTCAAATCGCAACAATCCTTTTGTGTTTACACGAGCGAAAACAAAAATAAAAGTCTACTTTGCTTTTGTAAAAGACAATAGCTTATCCCATAATATTTTGATTGACAGGTCTATTTTGTGCAGTAAGATTATTTCGATACTTTGCCAATTACAATTATATTATTGCCGTCACAATGAATACAATGTGATACATGGTGTCCCAGAAAATACCCAACAATCTTTGTGTGCAATTTTCTTAGGTTTAACGGACAGTCAGAAAGTAAGTAGACATTGCATGTTATAGTCCATACATTGAAATTTTAGATACTGTTTGTTTCATTTCAATCGGTAGTGTACAATAAAAGTTACGTTTAATCAAATATTTGAGTTGATTTTTGTCTGGTCAAATTTCATGATTTTTGCTCATATACCAGGGATGTTTCTGAATGGAATAATATGGGTCATCTTGGAAGGTTTATCATATCTGTCCTATTGTTTCATCAAAATTGTTCATTTTTTCAGCATAGATAAGAGATAGCATGCACATAAAATATTGGTAAACATTTGTAGGGTTGAGTGAGCAGATCAAGGACATTACTCAATATAACTTCATTCATGAGAAATCTTGAAATTGAACCAGACAATTTTACATCGAAATATTAAAATGTAACTTTTGTTGTACACTAAACATGAAGCAAACGGTATATGAAAGTTGAATTCATGGACTATAAAATGCAATGTTTACATACTTCCTAACTGTCTGTTAAATCGAAGAAAATTATACGCAAAGATTGTAAAGCTTTTTTCTGGGACACTCTGTATTCACACTGGTTATCTCTTGTATAGAGATGGTTTGGAGCACAAATCAGCATTCCACAAGAATACAAAAAAAAACCCAGATCAATTTAAGATACTGCATATGAGTCGTGTAAAAAGATGTGTTTAAATGGCTTCTAAGCATGCTAAGTGAAATGAAGATCTAAAGTTTATTTCCGCTTTTTGAAAATATTAAGTTTTATTAAATGAATTCATGCATAATTATCTGACATGGTGAGAAGTACATATATTGGAAAATATATTTTGCTAAATTGGACAATATATTTTGCACAATTTTAGACATATTTGTTTCACTACTAGTTGACAGTTAAATGATATGCATGTTTCAAATTCAATATCGTCGCTACATTAGCTTATTTTTATTAAAATTTACCAAAACAACCCTTACAATGCGTAATATACTAAAATAAAACAACAGATGGTTCCAGTACCGTAAGATACAAAATGGGCATGATTTATTAATATGAAACTGAGCTGTTTTTACGTTCAGGTAAGTATATATCATCCCCGGGATATCATCAGAGTATATTAGTTAGCCTCCTGACAGCTACTTACTTCTACTGCTATACAAGTATGATATTCAGTATAATGTCCGGTTTAAATAGTTCGTGGTTTGTACCTTATCTTCAACATACGACCAGAACGTACTAGTTTCGCCCAAGTTTCGTTTTGAATCACCAACGAGAATCTCAAAGAACAGTGTAAGGGGGAGTGTAAGTCTCAAACGTATATTGAGAATACAGCTTTTTACATGTATATCAAATCACAAACGAACCATACCGTAGATATAAAACAATCCAGTATCCGGTAA
>JXSR01S004658.1:111144-125457 GCA_000969725.1 Ophiothrix spiculata
TAGAGGAACTCTTATTTCAAGGTTTCACCATATTCCATATACTACATAACCTCTTCAATTCAATAAATACATGTCTGATGAACCTGTGAGAAGTAAATGTTTTTATAAAAATTATATTTCTCATCTTACGAGGTCATTTCGAAAAAGGGCATGGTGTATATTATCTCTAGCACACGTGTGGTGTTAAATTGTCACTCTAGTTTCAGACATGAAATGAGGGAAAGATATACAGTTCATGTAGATGTAGAATGCCTAATTAGTAATAATTCTTTGTCTTATCTTCCATAATCCTGAACCAATGACGTTCATTGACATATCAAATTGCAGTTACATTTCACAAATAATTCATTTGAAATATTTTAAAACATTCCATCCATAAAATAATAATAAATGTTCTGTCAAACATAAGTCAAATGGCCTCCAAACAAACGTAACATAAAGCTGGCCCGCGAAAAAGAGCTGAGTGAATACATATTTGATATTTTTAAGGCGTAATTAAACATTCATTAAGGTAATGCATCCTGTGTCAGTATAACATTTTGAAATTTAGGAATTAATACTGCAATGATGAAACATGCTGATATTTCCTAAATTATTAATTTATGTAACTGAACACCATGTAATTTTAACAATCTCATGTTTCCCCAATTGCAGTATACTATCTGCGATGAAATACCCTCAACCTCTAACAGATCCCTACGTTTAATTTAGAATGATACTCTAAGGATTTATTTCATATATAAGAAGCACAAATATACATTCATAAGAACATTTCAGTGTGCGATCTAGGTCAAAAAACTTCCTTTTTTAATCAAATGTTGAGAAACAAGATACAAAATGAGTTGTATAGAGTAAAAATTAACATTTTCGCTGTGGTGTCTTTACGTAAACGAGTAGGTGTCGTTAAAGTAAATTAGTTGCCTCTCGGCAATTTCCCACTCGTACTATAATACATGTACATATAATATTCACTTTAATGTCTGAATAATAATGTAGTCACGATAGCCAAGATATATTTCCACAGGCAGTTAAATACATTATTATATTGTTTGTTTTACATGAATTGTTTTTGAGAAAGAGCAATGGTGTTTTCGTTTAAACAGTTTCAATTTAGTGTAAATTAAGTACGTTCTCAACTTAAAACTAGCCTTTGAATGAATGTTCAGAAATTGGTCAATCTGAAATGTTGCGTTTACGTAGTTTCAGAATGTTGTATTGGCTATGAAATGTTATTCCTACTGAATATATAATAACTAGTGTTTTTAATATTTCAACTTAGAATAATCGTTTCATTTATTTTTTAGTAATAAAAATCCATAAAAAATACGACATACAGAACTTGTATAACAAGTTTTAAAAAGTTGGTTATTTTACCAAAATCGTAATTTTTTATCTGGAAGCACTTTTTGACCTTGGGTGTGCTAATTTCAAAAATCACTTGAGAACTCGACTCCTGTCATGAAGTCGTGTCCCAGCCTTTGTAAGACGAGGGTTGAGACATCAAAGCTTTGACAATATTTGACTGCGAACAATTATAATTATTCAATAACATACACATACATGTATACTAGGCTTTAGGAGCAATGAATTATATTTCATAAAACAATTAGGTATTCAAACACGCTACAGAGTTGATAATCGCGAATTAACACCGATGCATCCATGCGTCCGCGTATTTTTATCGTGCGAGGGTGACTTTATGGTGGATTCAGAGTCTGTCGATATGCATCGATCGATGCCCAAGTTTTAAATGTTTGTTGCTTTGTCGTTTTCAACTGTTCCCAAGCGCCAGTCCTTGCACGTGCTAAAGTTCACGACACGCGATAAACAATGCGCCGACTTACGTGCACTGTGTAAACATGGTAAACGCACCTCCGTGTACGCTGTGCCGTGTGGCTTCATCAAAAAACAACAACGGCGCTCCCGTATAAGAAGATACGGTGAGTTGTTGAATGTTGGATGCTCAATCATAAAATATCATCAGTTGGTATGAATTCCTATTGTTATCCTGTTAAGTAAAGTTTACATATAAAACACACTTCAACTATCATGATATTGAGTACTTTATTATCTGAATGAAAGGTGACTTGAAGTTAAGGAGTTGAACTGAGAAGAAAAAGTATCAAATAAGCTTGTCATAAATTATATATAACAAATCTTGTATAAACTCTCTTTTGTAATTATATAATTGAATATTTTTTGGTATTGTTTACAGCATAATAAAACGCATCGACTTTTTTCTGAGAAAGCGGGATGTACATAATTTTGGCTAAACTTTGATATGTTTGCTTTTATAAGCCTTTTGTTCTTTGTAAGTTAAACATTAGTTTCAACAAAAGTTTTAGCAAATTTGATAAAGGCAATCAAAATTGTTGTCGGCTTGATTTGTTCATCTTACTGCATTATGTATACTATCTAAAAGTTCTTTAGCCCGTTGTTATTTGCTATTATCCATGTTGATTTATCTATTTCATAACACCACATGTCACTTGATAGATTGATATCCATCTTTGATAGGACACGTTTAAAACACACGAGTATTGAAAATAATGTTGACCGAGGCTAATGACATACCGTATAAAGATGAAATTATTCGAGATGAATGTCAACACAAATCGAGTCACAGTTAGATGTGTCGACTGAAACACTTAAAGTTGGAGTGTTTCGGATCACATTGATCACTAGTAAAGGTTAAGATATTTCTATATTGTCAATGGTAACTCCATTTGCTCGTTGGACACACTATTGATATACTTTTTTTCTTTGTGATAATTTACTTATCTAGGATCAAGAGATTTTGATAGTCCAGTTTGATAGTCCATTAGTGTTGATTACATTCGGACACGATTATCAAACATTCAGAGTTTATTGTGTCAATGTTGATCAAGTAATACAATGAGTATGGAAATGAAAAGATCTTTCGTAAATGCTAAAGGGCTCTTTAATAATATTCAGCATCAACAAAATTAATACAATGATAGTATCATCGTCTCGTCGTTATCATCATCACCGCCACCAACACCAACACCACCACTGCTGTCGCCGCCGCAACTGCCAACACCACCGCCGCCAACGTCACCGCCACCACCACCACCATGCGTGGTTTAAGTAAATACATGTTGTGAAAAATGTAACATCAACAGACTATCAGCAAACGTTAAAATGAAATATCCGAGTTTACTGTAAAAAACAAAAAGTAAGCCCCTCTTTCACTTACTTCGTATAATATGTTTACCTTCTGATTTTATAATTCAATTAATTTTATTCATAAAAATTCAGTTATTTGTTAGATCTCTTCACATGCATTATTATGCCTGACAAATGTATTTGAAGGCTCTTTCAATGCAGTGTGCAAATTTACATTTTAAATATTTTTGCGTTTTTGAATATTGTTCCTGTTTCTTTCATCTACTCTGGGATATGTTGTGCGTAAAAATGGAAAGTCTATTAAAGTAACTGTGTTAATAACAAAAAAATAAATATCATGAAAATCAGCGTTTTAAAATAATTATTTCCTCCGTTGATGCATGTTAATCGACAAATTGAAAAGCAAATTATGATAAAACATGAATCACTGCAGAACTTTTACACATTAAATAAGCATGGATATCTGCAATGTAACAGCATATACCCCGTTCTGCAGATTTCTTTTTAATTGACACCGATTAGTAGAGCAAAAAATGTTGCTTATTACTGCTTCAATTCTCGTAATGAGAGAGAGAGAGAGAGAGAGAGAGAGAGAGAGAGAGAGAGAGGGGGAGAGATGGAGTACAATTAGAAGAACATTTTCGTTCGAGTACTTCTTTTGTTAAGATTCCTCATTTAATGTCAAAGCAATCCGAGTTATGAAAGGAGCCTTTATTATTCTAGTTTTTTTGTCCGTCTTCTTGGAAGAATACGGGCATTTTATGTTTCATCGTATATTGCAACGAGTGAATTTAATATCTAATTGTTGTGTCAAACATAATTATGAAGTTATTTAACGATCAAGATTAATAAAGAAGGAAGGCCTTGAGAATTTACCGCGTTTAAGGTTTGATATATAAGATTGGTGCACTTCGTTATTCATTTGACGATAAATTTAATAAATTGCTTCGCTGCAATATGAAAAGACGCAAGCTGATGTTGAGCAACCTCCTAAATTTCTAAGGTTTTTTTTAAGGTTGTCTCATTTTTTCCGACAACTAATAAAACTTGATATTTGTCACTTTTTATTTGTTATTCTCATACATCATTTGGTTTTGTTAGCGTTTGATTGACTCTCTCTTTCTATGAGTCATAACACTATTTAATTCTAATACCTAAGTGAATGGACTTGAGATTAAGGTTTAAACAATCGTTTTCAAAGGGTATCTGTGATTCACATTATCTGTTAAATTGGTTTTGGAAGTGTGGAAGTTCAAAAAATCCAATATGATTGTTCGCAATGCTTGAGTATTGGTTATTTTGAATTTTATTTTTTAAATATATTGTAATACATTGAACCGTAAAATAAAGATAATGTTGTATTTAAACGATATTTCTTGTATTTTTATTGTAAGAATCATTACTTTTAAGGTTGAGATTAGAATGATATGCAATGTAACATCCATTATTGTTGGTTAAGCGTCTCGTGATTTATCGAAATTAATGTATTATTTTGAAAACAACTATGCGAATCTTTAATAATACGGTAACTAACCCGCAAAAAATCAGTAAAAACACGTATTTGAACTGGCAATTGGGATTCATCAAAATTACCAGTTTAAATACCGTATTTTACTGAATTAAAATTGGCAAATTTTATAAATCCCAATTGCCAGTTTGAATGCCGTATTTTTACTGGGTTTTTTTACAATAAGTATGTCGTATTTTTACAGATTGTTTGTTTAAACAGGCTGTGGTATCAAAATGAGATATAATTTTAAACAAACCAACAGGCACTTTATTAGAAACAATTGTTGTTACAGCATAAACCATTATAATTTCACTCTTTGTAGCTGTGATTCTTGCAAAAATAATATAAGAAATGACGTTTAAATATACACTTTTTACAGTTGAACTTGGATTGCGGGTAGTGTAAAATTTTTCTAACAATGTACCCATAGCAATACCTATCAAACAATTACCATTTGATTTGTTGATCTTAGTCATATTCACCACATACAAATGTTCATTGTCGTTACCCACAATAAGTCATAGTGTAAACGCACCTTTAGGTTAACATTGGCGTTACTTATTTCTGTTTAACTCGCGGTTAAAATTGCCTATCTGACAACTTGACATGTTATATGAAATATAATTGCCCATGTCATACATATTATTGCCTATCTAACTTTATAAAATTGATATTTGGTGGTTACGTAATACCTCTTGATACATGTAAACATTGCCATGATAGTTTTTACCCAGAAAATGATCGACGAAAGCAATAAACTAACAAAACTAGATGTTTTTTTCTTGATTTTCTCAAAACTGTGAAATATCAGGTAGCCAATAATTTAATTAGCGTGTCTATATGTTTAGACAATGTTTCTACCTCAATCAACAGCACTTGATGAATGGCAAACGTCGCGTATCTGACAGCAGCTTCACTGACGTGTTTCATGAGAGACTAAAGTCTCATCTCTGTCTGGTGACGTGTCACATTCTGCATGAACATATTGTTTTGACGCAAGACAATCAATCAATTCGACGCTATTTAAAATTACAATATAATTGTTTCTATAACCTACCTTTTCCTGAATATGTTTTGGACAAAGTAAAAAAAGAGTACATAATAAGATACAAGATACGCTCAAGAGTATATTTAATAAGCTATAGTACATTGTGACTTTCCAATGAAAAAGAAAACTGATTTTTGATAATGCGTATCACATTCTGCATGAACACATTGATTTGACGTAAGACTTTCAATCAATTTGGAACTAAGATTACAATGTAATTGTTTCTATAAGCTACCTTTTCCTAAATATATTTTTTTCTTAAATAGTAAAAGGTACATAATAAAATACTCGATACGCTCAAGATCATGTTTGTTAAGCCTAGTACATTATGACTGTCCAATGATAAAAACCCGGCCATTTTTGAAATGTGTATCACATTCTTCTGCATGAATACATTGTTTTGACGTAAGACGTTCACTTAATTTGAAAGTAATCTTAAATTACAATATTTGATTGTTTCTATGACTAAATATTTCCTAAATATGTTTTTGAAAAAATAGTACATTATAAAATACAAAATACGCTCAAGATTATATTTAATACTGATAATACATTGTGATTGTCCTATGAAAAAAACGTGTTTTTTTTTTTTTTTACAATGCACATATATCACATTCTGCATGAACACAATGGTTTGACGTTAGACGATCAATCAGTTTGGAAGTAATTTAAGATTCAAGTGTAATTGTTTCTGTAACTTACCTTTTATACCTAAATATGTTTTAAAAAAAAAGTAAAAAGTACGTAATGAAATAGTACTAGTAGCAAACAATGTGCCATAAGGTTTCTTTTGCAAGATTGATTGGACTGATCAAAATTTATATCATGATTACAGTGGTTTGAGCCGTGCAATAGTTTACAAATATATACCGACTTGAAGATCTCTGGTTAAAACTATGAACCTGAAGTGACTAAAATTGCTATTTTACTGAGGGGTGCAGCCCCGAAGTAAAATAGCAAAGTTTTAGTCACTGAGGGGTCATAGTTTTAATCCAGAGATCTGAAAAAATCGGTATATATTTGTTTTATATACCGCATTAATAAATTTCTGATTTCGGTAATTTCTATGTGCTAAAAAGTCAAAAAATACATTTGAAATGTCCCACGAGTTAATACTTGTAAGGAATGCGTGCGTAGGTAAGTGCGCGCAATTGCTTACGCGTATCAGTTTGATAAGCGCGTAATTTCGTGCGTGAAAGTTATTTCGCGTATAAGGTAAATGTTGTAAGCGCTATATAGTATTTCCGAAAGTGCTAAATAGTACTTTCAAAAGTACTATTTAGCGCCATATAGTACTTTCAAAAGTGCTATTTAGGGCTTTCATCTATCTGGTTAAAGCTATTTGAAGTCATGTGATCGGGTTTCATCCAATCAACTCTGTTAAATTTATTAATGCGGTATATAATTTGTACTATTGCACGACATGAAACAAACCTGTGTGATATCATGATATAAAACAAATATTGAATGCCTCTACACGTGCAATAGTATACAAATATTTAATGCCTGGGAGTGCAATAGTACAAAATATATCATGAGGTCAAATTTGGACGTAGCCGAGTGAAATGGATCAGTCCAAATTTGACCGAATGATATATTTTGTACTATTGCACGTGCATAGGCATTCAATATTTGTTTTATATCATGATATCACACCTGTTTGTTTCATACCGTGCAATAGTACAAACTATTGCCTGGCTCAAATCACTGTAATCATGATATAATACAAAATATATCATTTGGTCAAATTTGGACTTATCCATTTCACTCGGAGAAAAGTCAAAATTTGACCTCATGATATATTTTGTACTATTGCACTCTCAGGCATTCAATATTTGTATAATATCTGTTTACAATATCGGTTTAGTTCATTTGCGTACTAGGTCTAATAATTTTCTAAATAAAGCATCTCGAAAACTTTTCGGACAGGAATGAACTTACCTGGTGAAAATGAAATTTCAACCAGGTAAATTCTAATTTGGCATGCACTAAGTTCATCCTATGAAATATCATTTCAAATTACAAATTCAATATTGAAAAGTGATTTGAATTTCTAATGCGTACCTCCCCAAGCTTAAGAAATAAAGAGGATTTTGTTTCAGTTCATCGCAGACAAAACGATATATTAATTATGAAGGCAAATTAAGTGAATGATGTTACGAATAAAACATCTGAATTTATATACCTATTACAAAGTCTTGATGATCGACTTATTCATAAATTCGTAAACTGAATTTGAATATTATCTCTGGAATCAGAAATGTATAAACGTCATTTAAAATATAAGGCGAACTTAAAATATGAGGGGTGCTCTGGCAAAATGAGAGGAAAGTCGCAATTTTCAGTTTATGATATATTTGATTTCTCTATAAAGTCAGGTTTTGAATGATACATAATATGTCACACTTTCTTTCTCCATTCATCATTTACAGATCGAAAACCAAAGCAGTCCATTGAATATATATGTGATGGCTCACCCGAAAGGGGAGAATTTGCAGATTAAATTAATTTTGATTCTAAAATAATCATTTCATCTGTGACAACATTTTCTAAGCTTTAAAATAACACCTTATTTGTTGAAATTGATCAAGGAGATCACATTTTAAAACAGAAAATCTGCTGAAAATTCTTATTATTTTCTTTATTTTTTGCTGCATATTTTCATCAGTTTTTTCGGGGCGAGTCATCACATATTGCAATTAAAATTAGCTACAAATCGATTTCAAACATACCGATTATTACAGTGTATTATAGCAACATGCAATCAATTAACCGTGAATAATTGGACTTCCCGGCAAAGTTGACCTTCAAAACTTTAGGTATAGATAAACAATTTCGTATGAAGGCGTTTTATGTCAAAAAACGAAATGTTCAGTTTTTCACCCTATTTCTACTTTAGATGCCATTTATTCTAAATGTAGATTTGCGACTTTCTTCTCTTTTTGCCACATATGTGCATTAGGCAAAGCATCACCTATATGTTTCACAAAACATCAACATCAGATTTATTACCTGAAACATATTTAACCATTTAAAAACCACCTTTGTAGTGTTCGTAATGTTAAATGAAAAGCTTCCTTAAAGCTACTGTCCTTTTAGATGAGCGTTGGACCGGAACGGCGTGTTTACTGCAAGTTTTAGACCACTTACACATATCCGATTATCACAATATTTGGTGTACATAAGGAATAGAGTCTCTAGTTTATATATACCTCTTTACTAGTGATTACACGTCCACAATCAACCTCAAAATGGCATCAACAGGCTACCTCAAACTGGTTAACGCTACTTTTCATATATGGCAACATTTCAACCATTTTCCATCAAGCGATTTCCCTCAAATTTTGGTATGTTGAATGTCAAGGTATAATAGTGGAATTACATATGTTTTTCAAGATTTGCAATGGCATTAAATGGTCGAGAGGACATTGAATGTCGGAGCTATTGCGTGTTTCTATGCACTGATATTTTCCGTCGCTGAAAATTGCATCAAAGTTCACCTTACGTAAAATAAAACTTTCTAATTGTCATTAAAAACATTTCTCATCTTCCTTTATTAACCATATATACGCTTGCCGGCACATTTAAAGCAGTGATTAACACCGTAAATGAACCGTTTTGCTGGAAAAGTTTGAGATTTAGGTGTGAAAATACAAGATGGAGTTTTGAGGATTTAAAGTATAAAATTGATCAGTTTCATGTGTTTTTCGTGCACTACATGCTGATTCCAAATCTCAAACCATGGCGGAAATAATGAAAAATGTTTTATATGACATTTTACTTATATCACTTTGTCAAATGTGTAGTATTCCATGTATTATTCCATTTGTGATGTGCACATTTCTGCTTCTACTACACGCGATGTATCCACCCAAGATAATTGGACGTCGCAGTTTTGCCAACTGAATTTCTAAATTATTAGCTCTACCGCCCAACATGCCGACACGGTGCAATTTTACTGTTGTCTATAACCGATTGATATAAAATAACAATTTCAATATCTTGTTCTCATGTCACATTTACACCCAAATAGGCTAAAGACGGAATCAATGCAACACGCTTTCAAAATCAAATTTCCCGGGTCAATAATTTTGGTTCCGCGATTAGTCGTTTTAATAGTATACAACCGTGACTCTCAATTTTAAACGAGCCGTAAATGCAACAAGCTTCATGACATTTTGAGCTATAGAGGTTGGTAAAAATTCATGTCAAGGTCGTATTTTGTCGAGATTGATTTTTGGACAGATTTACAAAACTTCTGCTTATACTTCAAAACACCAGCAAAGTTATATTTGAAGAAAATGATCAAAATATGAAATATATCTGTGTTCTTTGCGACAGAAAATATAGGGCTAACTTATCTTTGTTCGCGTTAGAATCGGTTATACATTTTACTCTCGGACAACATTTGCCGGACCATAACTTCTGGAAATCAAGTGAAGTTCATATCATTGTAATCCTTATAACATGGCCTTTGCAAATTTAAAAAAAGTAAAAATGCCAAGAGGTTGCATTTACAACTCGTTTGGGATGGATGATTGTGACCATCCTCGGTTCAACCCATATAATCAGTATGCAAACTGACTGACATTTTAGATGTTGTCCCTAATTGAATTAAGTAATATATCACATGATCAAGTAATAATAAATAAAACTTCGAAACAAGGTCAGCTATAATATTCTGAACTATATTACAGGATAATGCTAATTGCAATTCCAAAAAAGGCCCACTAAAGGTTTTTTTGTCCTTTTTGCCCTTCTTAATAAATTTCAATATGTTGCTGTTTAGCTGATAAATATATTTATCATTTTACCCTCTTTTTGAAATGTTTTTTCTACTAATAAAAACACATTATCTGGTACGAAAACAATATTGGTACGGTACCCCTAAAAAATTACCGACAGCGACGTTCGGCGACCGACAAATAAAATACCATGGTGACGTCTATGCACCAAAATTGCCTATCTATTTTATGCCACCAAATACCAAATTTTCGCTCACTGAATTCCAAAAATCACGTTTTCAACGAATGAACTCTCATTTTATAACCAATTAGTATACATATTTTTCTATTCTCTGAATGCCAACAATCTTGGTCTCACCCAATTACCCCCCATTTTTTTTTAATTAGCAGTATCTAATTTATATTCGAATCCCCCACCCCCATGTACAGAGGGTGCACTGGCTTTTATGACAGCATTCAATATACCTGTTGATAATGGTATCATTATTATACAAGCGCATATTAAACAGGTCAATGATTCCTGTCACAAATCAATTGATTTCTGTCAAGTCGCATAGTTACAGTAAACAAATCACCTTGTTTTGCTAAGAAAGAATCCATAAATTAGCTAAAAAAGCATGTTTTAAGTTATTTTTCCCACTTCTTTTTACAGTCATTGTATTACGAACATGTTTTTCTTGCCAAAAACATGAACACAATTTTTTCGTTCATGCCAATCGAACATCGACGTCTTTACCCCTTAAGGGAACTGTCCTTTTCATTTTCACTACTCGATTTTGCATACTTACACTTGGAAGACGATCACGATTTTGGGTACAATTTTACAATTAACATGAAAAATCAAGATAGCCTTAAAGCTACTACAGTTTTATAGCATCCACGTCATGGCTTAATGACGTAAAATCATTATCAACAATCCCTATATATCATTATCATTTGCATTATGTTTCATATAATACACCAGCACACCGTTTTGAAATGCTTCTTGATAAGAATTGTTCAATCTATTTTACCCATTACTTCTTGTACACAGCAGAAGTCGTTAAAGCATCAGATATACTTTGGAATATGTGACTCGTCACATGTGTCTTGCCTTGTGTGCATTCCAGAATGGTGCATTCCACAGTATCGGTATGTTAGGCCAACAAAAAAAAAAGATTTGTCTCAAAGCTGACGCGTGCATTGGTAAAATCGGGCGATTTTGAAAAAAAGTAATGCGGGAATTTTTTTTATTTCAAGGTTTTTTTTTTTTTTTAATATTTTTTAAAGAAATCTGAGAAAATTTGATTTTTTTCTCACCCAAAAGGAATTCATATTTCAACTTCGATACGTCCAAAATCTTGCGACAATCTCGTTTGAGAAAGATTGCAACTGCAGATCGTCATCTATTCGTCCTTTGCAGAAATTGTGTTCTTGTGTCGACATTGAGTGTGCGTTACTACAACATTTACTACAGTAAGCTTTAACAGGCTCGTAGACTTGTATTTATTGTGTATTTTGTGAAGAACAACCATCCTGCTTGTTGCTTATTTGCTTCTTCGATCTTGTGACAGTCATCATGGTCATGGAGGATCAGACTTTTTTAAAGATTCAGCTGCTTTGCGAAAGTTTAGAAAATGGTTTCTGCGTGAATCGTAGAACAATAAACCCCTCAGATCGAAGAAAGTAGTTGACATTACAACCGGCAAATAACCCGTGCATAAAAATAGGCGATCTATTTACTGGCTTTGGTATAGTTGATGATGCTGACGGTGCAGAATTCGACGCATTAATTTTGCATGTGATTCGTACAGACAACGCTTGGAATCTTAAAAAAAAAAAAAAAACCGCATTCCGCATCACTTTTCAAATCACTCATCAGCTTTGAGAAAAACCTTTTTTTTTTGGCCTTATATATTTTAAGTTGCTTGGTATTGATTAAATTTGCCTGTGAACAACTGCCATGTTCAGCATGCCCGATTGAACAAGTAATTTTTAAATCTATTGCAAGTAACTAGCCATATTGTTTGTAGACAATGATAAGAGTCGGTTCTTTGATCGTCGTTTTAATAAAGCTCTGTCACACATCACCATATAGAGCAAAACTCACGAATAACGAAAATTTAATGCAACTATCGTTTGTTTTATACATACATTGTGTCTCGTTGTCCGTCTCTTTAGAAAAAAAATGGCTTAAATTTGTTGATACGATTGTACTTATCATACCGGGGAGATATACAGAACTAATAAAATCGTAGCCGGCATGAGAACTGATTTTATTAGGAAGGACAACATGACCTTCCATCAAACTTCCTTGATTATTAACATTGCCAATTTTGCCAATTATTTGGTAACTGAAGGTCAAGGATACTGGACATTGTCAATCATGATTGAAATCTACCTCTGACATAGTGCGACAGACTGCTATACCCGTGAAGATGCATGTTTTGATAGGTTTACCTTAAATTATATACTAAAGCAAGGCCTCTGATTGGCTGAACACGATAACAAACGTAACTAGAAAACCAAAGAAGGTAACAATATGACGTAATTGGAATTTGGAACAGTACAGTATTTTGAAATTTCGGCTCAATGGTTTCCTAACCAATATGCTTATTAAGTGTGTCAAAGTTTATACTCAGAGGATGTAGCGTTTTTTAGTTGCCCTACATCCAACGTCTACCTTACTCAGCACTTTCAAAGGTCAGTGCTGAGTAAAGTAGACCCCGGCCTTTAAACATTTAGGGCCGTATTGTAGAACGGTGTTAAGTTAATAAACGTTAATTGGTTAGACCTAAAATACGTTTAGATAAATCTGATTTTAGCTACCCCCCCCCCCCACCTCCCTTTAAACATTTAGTCGTTATTGTCTAATGATCAGAAACTCTAAATACTTGACCAGACCGCATTTATTGCAAATACATACATACTGGCTTTAAGTCATGTAAGCGGCGTAAGTGTTACTTGCCGACCTGGATATTTAATAAAGCATTATGAAATTATGTGGATATCTAAGCATGTAATTGCTTCTCATCTTACCTACTTTGAAGACTTTTCTCCGACGATACCAGAGCAAATTGTAAAATATTACTTACAACTGGGCTAGAAGATATGATGACAACGTTGAGAGAAAATGTTATCCTTTATCTGTACTAGGAGTCCAACTGGTCTTGCAGCAGGTTAAGACTTTTGATAAACTTCAAATATTATTTGATTGAAGTCTAAAAAACAAAACAAAATATTATCTTGATGAAATGTCCCAATAATTACATAAGATGGGTGTGCATCAAAAAGTAGAACCCTGAAAAGCATTGTATAACAACTATAGAAATAACAGTTTTCGGACAACAACAAAATTAGATAAGTCTACCATTTAATAAACAACAAAATATAGATTATATGAACAGAATAAATGTAAGAAAGGGCGTAGCAATGAACATTTGAATATAAGTCAGGAAGTTTAAAAAAAATAGAAAGTCAATGTATAGTGTGCCTGTACTAAATTTTAATTAAGGCAAGTTAATACTGCAATAATGCATTGTAATAAGCTTACCTTTCCTAACTTTAACTTTTATAACTAAAAATCATATAGTTTAAACAATATGATGATACACAAATTGCAGTATGCTATCTGTGAAATACAGACTTGTAGTCGAGTCACCTAGTCAAGTCTCAAGTCGAGTCGAGTCACCAGTGACTCGAGTCTCGAGTCAAGTCGAGTCACTACAGACTAGAGTCTCAAGTCAAGTCGAGTCACTGGACACTCGAGTCTCAAGTCGAGTCGAGTCAATGACGTCTCAAGTCTCGAGTCGAGTCGAGTCTTCAGGGAAGGAGATCGAGTCGAGTCATGGTTATTCGTCAAAACAGATACACAGACCAACTCG
>JXSR01S004659.1:0-22845 GCA_000969725.1 Ophiothrix spiculata
ACAATGCCCATAATATCAATGTCATGATTATTCAGGAGAGAGCCTATTTCATAAATCTTGTGTTTAACCCTGTTAACATTATTAAAAGCAAAGTTGATACCAATATTTTTACAAGTAGATTTACCGTTAGGTTTACCTCCCCCTCCTCTTCTACGCCGTTTTTTGTGTCGTGTTGGGCCATCAATAAAATTACTATCAAACGGTAAAGTAGAGGAAGAAGAGTCTAATTCATCTTTGTCAAAAACATCATTGATAATAATTTCCACAGCGTTATCATTACAACATTCATCTTTAAGAACACTAAAGTTATTTTCATTAATAAAGTTATAGCCGCCAAATTTAAGTTCATTACCTATTCCGCTGGTTGTAAGACCAGGTGCGGCGAGAGTCTCTTCTTTGCCGAGTTCCTATATATTTTATAGACTGCTTTGAGATAATCCTTCCTATGGACTATATCTTTAATCAATATGTATTGGTATAACTGTGTGTAATGTTCATTCTGCTACTAGCTTCTGATGAGCGAGGGTTGGCCTGTAGGCCTCCTTTTGCGAAACAAATTTGTCAAGCATGTAAGCTGATATAACCAAGTCTAAAACTTTGTCTTTTAAAAGTTATTAGACTGTCATAATGGGAACTTCTGAAGATTTCAACTTGAATGTTCCAAAAGGTCTGATATAAAAATAAACCTTAAAATGGCTCAAAATGTGTTTATTGATTCATAAAATTACTTGTGCTTAGCCTTTTGTTCAGGTTTAAAGAAAAGTCTTGTATATAGTTTACTCATTGCATATCCAGATGTCCAAGACTACGATTTTAAAGTACCATTGTCCTGTGGAAGAGCAAAATTTCAAACCTAATAATCACTTCAGCCATCTGAAAAAAAAAAATTGTTTATTATATATCCAAACTGTTATTTTTTCATCTGTGCAAATGAATCTCAAAATGGGCAAGTTTGTGTTTCATTTCTAGCTCAAAAAGGGAAGGGTGATTAAAAACACAGGTTTTCACCAGGATTCGAACCAGGGGCCTCCCGTTTCCCAAGCGAGTGATACCCGTAGCAAGCCACCACAGAGACGCCGCCCGGGCAGCGATTTCGTCCCTGCATATAACTGGTCTGTGACGTATCTGGACTTTTTTCGTGATTTTCTAAAGTGAAATTTAGTGAGATTTGGTTCTGTTAGGGATATGTTACACTGTGACGAGTAAGGGGTGACAGACTACAGTTTTGAATTTTCCACCAGTCATCGTTAGTTATTAAACAACAGTTATCACTGACACAAAATGCTAGCCACTCAGTCGCTTTCAGTTGCAAGTTTTTAAGATTTTGTGATGACATAGAATTAGTTGAGATCATATCGTTCAGATTCCGTAGGCTACTGCAACCTGGTCCCAGAGCTGTAACCTGTGGACCGTCATTAACTTCATTGTGTATTGTAATTTATGTAGGTCCCAGGTCACAGTACGAATGCGTAAAACATTGGTGAAATAAGCGTGTTTGGCGACCTTACCTCTGAAGTCCTTCCACATTTGCTCATTTCGATAACTTAAATGTTTTCAGTCCCTAAACTTCTTGACTCACCTTTTCTCCAGACACTGAAGCTGCAATATAATGCATCTATTACACTGCGGGTATACCCAAAATGTGAGAAATGAAAATTGAGGTAGATTTTTCAAACGGCTAGTGTAAAATGATGCTAACGGTTTTTGATATCAAATTTGGGGTCAATATTTAGCTGAGATTCCATATTTTTAATATATATCAATATCGTTGGATTTTGAGGGCTCTTACTTGGATTTATGGGGGTCAGACTAAGTGTTCACTTATCTTTTGTGAGGTGTTTATATGTAATGGCTCACCTAGAAAGGGGGACTTTGCAGATGATATCAATTTTGATTTCATCATTTTAACCTTTACAACATTTTTTAAGCTTGAAGATGACACTTTGTTGAAATTAATTTCGCAACAGAAAATCTGCTGGAAATGCTTATTATTTTCTTTATATTTTGCTGCCTATTATCACCAGTTTCTTGAAAAGTGTTCTGGCGCAAAGTTCCTTTTTGGGGAGAGCCATCACATATGTGCATGGAATGCTTTTATGAAACCAAAAAATTCAGGCCTACATTGTGTTTAAAACACACCTTGATACATATTATGCTCACCTGAGATTAGCATGAGCTTTTGGCCTGAATCAAAGATCAATGATGCAAATCTTAGCCTCTATCATGTTTTTAGAATGTCTTCTCAACTGTTACACTTTCTAAAAACATTGAAGATTTTAGCTTAAGGGCACAGTTTACCCCTCATTTTGGGCCAATTTTGGACCTATTTTTGGCAATATTTCAAAAATTAAGTCAAAAATCAAAGATTTGAGAAATGCGTTCCTAGACATATGTTTCTAGATTCTAAAAAGCATAAGAGGTCCAACTTTTTATTTTTTCAAAATTTAGTTAGGTTGTTTACAAATTAATGGTCTAAGAACATGGTTTTTTGGACCTTGGTCCAAAATCATACATTTTGGTCCAAAACTGACCTAACCATCATGAAAATCCACATCTAGAAATGTATACTTTTATATGGATTTACTTATCGGTTGCTGAGTTACAAAGCATAAAATATTTCAGAAAATGAGGGGTTAACTGTGCCCTTAACCCTAACACTTTTGACCACTTCTTTGTTTAAAAACTATCTCCTCGGAAATCTGCAAGTAAAAAATGACGGATTTCACCTGGATTCAAACCCACAACCTTCCGTTTCCCGGTCCGATTATCACAATGTCAAACCACTGGGCAGGCGCTGGCATGCCATGGCAGCAATTTCGTGATCATAGCTAACTCGGGTCTATTGACTTATTTGGACTGGTGAAAACCTGCGAATTTCTTGATTTTGTGGAATGGGATATTGTGAGATTCAGTGGGGTTAAGGTTAGGATGTACAAAGATGTTAGAACTCTTCATAAGCTTACGACTATGTATCATTTGTTATAGCAATTTAATTCTAGAATATGGAGAATCATAACATTACAAAAAGTTCTTTTCAGTTCAGTTTTATTTGGCATATCAACTGAAATACACAATATTATACAAAAAGCATCTAGAGCTGCATATGCACAGGTCTTGGAGTACATCAAGAGACAAAAACATAGTATGCCAAACATGGCCCAAAAAAGCCCCTGAAAAGGGTTTATTATTCCATAGGGGTCGTTTGTGTCTCAAAAAGCAATATGGACATTATATAAAATTGTAACATAAAAATATTCGAGTGATTTAATAAGGCAAAAATAGATCACATGATTTAGAATATCCCTGGATATTTTCCAAAAAAGTTCGCATGGACTGACAGTGACATCATTTCATATGTCTATAGTTGTCATAAGAATCCAGGTTTAAAAGTTATAAGCATTTAAAGATGTGCAGTTAATTTTTGGACACCCTGTATAAAGCAAATATTTCCTGCTTTTTTTTTTGAGCAACGGTACAAAATTTCTACCTGAAGAACATTTGCCTACTATACAGTTGCCCTCCACCTTCGGTGTAGAACAATGATAAGGGAAATAGTAGGCTCACAATCTCCAGTATAGGCCAAAATAAGAATGCTTTTTTAATTTTTGTTTTTATGCAATTCTTGAAAGCGCACAGTGTTTCTGCTACCTGATTGCTCAATGTGTCACTTTTTCTTCAATTCGTACGTTGAATATTGGCAAAATTATAGTCTAGTTCAGAAGTCAAAGGGGACCTGAATTGAAATTTGTTTGTTTTCACAGAGTAGTCCGACGATACCAGTAAACTTTTTTCGGGAATATTTCTTCCCCCGCTATTGGGATTTGTAATTTTTGGCAATATATCTATTTCTTATACATATATAAGAAAAAATAGCTATGTGTGATTTAAGACCGTTAAAAAATAATACGCGCAGGTCACAGGAAACACGCACTGGTCACAGGAAACGGACTTGTTCAGGCCAGGAGCCAGGGGGGGGGAGGGGGGCGCGGGTGCCCCCCCTTTTCAGTCGTGGGGGGGGGTGCCCCCCCTTTTCAGTCATAACCCTTAAAAAGGTCCACTAAAATTCCCTAAATGTCCACCAAAAACACCTAAGACACCAAAACACTTAGATGTAGGTCGTTTCTTAATAAAATGGTTTGAAAACTACCCAACCCCCCCTTTTTTTTTGTCACTTTGTCAAAACCACTAAAATTAGTTAAGGGTCGACCAAAACTAAACATTTTCCTCCAAAAGGTCTACTTTTTGGCCTTACCTTATATTATGCATCATTACCCTCATAAATATTTGAATAATATACATGAAACATAACACAACAAGAATATTGCACAGAGATTACTATAATTATCTTAAAAACTTTTCGCACAACTAATTAAAATGATGTTAAAAAGTGACTTTTAAATACTTCTTTGAATTGCACATAATTAATATTTAGAAGTTTTTATGTGAGTTAGTAATTAATTCTTGATTTTCTTTGAAATAAAGAGAATTGCACAACTGACATTTATTTTTTGGAGACATGAAACATTTGTTACACTTCCGCTTTAACTGTACTGTTGACTAATACATAGCTTGATTAAATATAATATGGTAATACACTACTTTCTACTACTACTATTACTACTACACTACTACAATAATAATTATGATGATGATGACGATGACGATGACAACGACGATCAATGGAAAGTTTTTGAACCAACACTGAGCATGTGATGACTCACCCTTAAAAGGGGGACTTTGCGACAGAACACTTTTCGAGAAACTGACGAAAATAGGCAGCAAAAAATAAAGAAAATAATAAGAATTTCCAGCAGATTTTCTGTTGTAAAATTTGATCACCTTGATCAGTTTTAACAAGTAAGGTGTCATATTAAAGCTTGAAAAATGCTGTAACAGATGAAATGATAAAATCAAAATTTATATCATCTGCAAAGTCCCCCCTTTTAAATTAATTACAGAAGCACAAGGTGGTTTGTTTCAAGATGAAACAAACCACCTTGTTTTGCATAACCTGCCAATTCTTTTATGTGTTTTACAGATAGCAAAGAAAACCATGAGCAACATTAGTCAAAATGCAATGGACAACTTCTTTCAGTTAGGAAATGTCCTTGTTTAAAAAAAATGCCAGCATGGTAGACATTTTTATGACAGACTTTTGCAACACTTTTGCTATACATGTCTTCAAGAGCAATTCTAAGATTTTATACAGAATCAGTTGGGTGATAATATTGCCACTTGGTATTTGACGTCAAATTTATCAACCCTGCTTAGCCTAATTTTGATCTAAAAAGATGTGACTCAGGTTTTGCCAAGATGTAAAGACAATTTGATAACAGTCAACCATTTGCTGCTGGGGTGAAGTTCTTTACTCATAAGTAAATTACTTTAGGATCTTTCTCTGGTGCAAAAAGAGCACTATCATCAGTATAAAGTTACAGGCTACAGTTAACACTCATTAGCATATCATTTACATAACAAAGGAAAGTAGTGGTCCTAATATGCTTTCTTGTGGAACACTACACAAGATATTCATAGGCTTCAATTCAGTTTAGTTAACATTAACAATTTGTTGCCTATTAGATAAATATGACTTAACCGTGTAATGGAATCATTGTTGACACTCATTATTTTTAACATTCAACCCCTTCCGGCTATGAGATGGGTCAAAATAATCCGGCTCTTTTAGGGTTAAATATATCTGCCTTTGCCCTGTGTAAATGAAGTTGTGGGTAATTGACCTTTGAACTAAATTTGAGACTGCTAAGGTCTATGCTGATATTCATGATCATTCTACCGCCGGTGGATCAATCCCCCCTAATATCCTCGTTTCCAGTCTTCTAGTTCTGATATATTTGTCCTTCAGGAAGATAAACGTTCTATCAAGATCATTGACTGTTCTTTTTGAGACTAACATCGCCAAAGCCCATGATTGCAAAGAATCTAAATATTATCTCATTAATGATCTTAGCCACTTGGGCTACACATGCCAGTTGTTCTGCATTGAGGTTGGAAGTCGGGGATTGATCTCACCAGACAATGAAGACTGTCTCAAGTCCATCTTCCAGGCAATCACAAGACAGGTGAGACCCATGAAGAAGGAACTCAGTCAGCGTGCTCTTCTTTCTAGTAACACCACTTGGAATGCTCGGCACAATGCTGTCTGGGAAAATTGTCCCTATATCAAATGCTGAGTTCCTCTCTCTCTGGTCTCTCCTGTGTTGTGGTTTCATAACTATGGTCCTTTTTCCAGTTCTCCTATTTATTGCCTTGTGTGTTGCATGTTGTGTATTTGCTTAATATATTTTGTTGCATCTTTGTTTACCCTGCATGTGTTTGGATGAAACCAAACCATGTCCTATGTTTTCTGTACACTGATTCTTTGTCACTTTTTTGCAAATAAAAGAATGATTAAATTATAATGATAGTTGAATTAAGACGAGACCTAACATTTGCTATTCTTAATAAAGATAGAAGCTTCTCTGGTTTGTTTTAAATTTTCTTAACAACTTTGGAATGGGAATTACATCAACTGATAATAATGTAACATTTATCATCCAAAGTTGCTTTAGGATATGGACCTCATTGTTCTCATAGTCTAAAATATTTGTGTGTGGATTTATAAATGCTTATTGTTCCGCAGGCCAACTAAAGAACATTCTTAAATCTTTTTGAGATAGAGCCCTGATCTTAATTTTATTTTGACTTTGACCAATGAGATTCTTTGAGATGTAATAATCCAACAGATACTGTTACTGACTGACCAATTTTACTATGTTATGATAACATGATCAAACCGGGTACTACTGATATCAGAAATACGAGTCGGTGAGTCGCATCCTTTATCAGTTGTTTCATACTGAATAAGTCAAGTATGTTTTGATATAGTTATTAAAGGAGCCTGGTCCGATTGCCTCAACATTTTTTCAAACTTTTTGAGATTTTGGTACCAAAATGTTGCTCATATTTTTCTCACAAGCCATGTGAGATTTCACGGCTGAGTTATTTTCGGTTTTGGAGATATAAATGAAAATGTGTCTTATTATGGTAACCATAATTAATTTAACTTAGTAACGTATAGGCAGATCTGAAATACAAAATTGCCCATAAAATAAAAACGGTTTGGCCAATTAAACTGAAATTTGAAATTTAGACCGTTTGTGTGGTCATCTTTCATATGACATTGAAAATTAAAATTTGAAAAATCGGACCAAGCTCCTTTAAAAATGGTACAGTTTTGTTTGAAAAAAAAATTCATTGATATCACCCGGGATCTCATATGTTGGACACCGTGGCAAAAGGATGAAGTTGTCATCTCCTACATGTTGCTCCATGTAGCATATCTGATGTAGGCCTATACTAGTTGTATGAGCAACATGTATGAGCCAACAACTGGATCCTTTTGCCACGGAACCTAATGATGCCAATTACTATTGTTTTAGTTTTTTGAGCAATAACATTTATCTCAAGAATCAATTTTTAACAAAGATCTTATAATGAGATGATCATGGAGACCCCACCTATTAAATTGTTCGTACTGATGAAATTGAACTTTACTTGTCACCGTCAGTCTTGGAAGCAGTTAGAAATTTATTTTTATGTCTCAGCTTATTCCTGGAAAAATTTACCTGTATATCCTTAAACCTCATCAAAGATCAATGCAGAGATGCCAGTTTTCTTGTTTTAACAGGAAATCCATTTTATCTGGTATAAGTTTTGGTTCATGTTTCTTAGTGACAAAAGTGAATATTTCAGCTTTAAAATATCTTCCATCAAAGAACCGATTAGCAATAGAAAGAACCAACAAAAAAAAAAGCCCCCAGCAGTAGTAGGCCTACAGCCCCAAAAGACAAATAGTACATGCTACATCCAAACATCTAAAAGAGCAAGTACATGTACAACAGAACATAAATAAGGTATGTTTGTAGACTATTTCCCAGTTTGTAGATTTCTCAGTATAATATTTCCTGTAGTGTAGTTTCCAATGGGTTTTACAGTGCAGAAACACAGGAGCTTTGAGAGGCTCCACCACCTCAACACCCCCACCCCCAAACAACGCCAGGGGCCCTTTAGCAAGCCTCTGGACCACCGGCCGTGAGGCGCAAGCGCTCCACTTCCTACGCTCGTTACGCTTCACATTTTCCCCATTTTTTGACCATATGTGTTGTCCAAGGATCGTGCAGACCAAATTTAGTTGTCCTAGGTCAGGGGTTCTAACTAGTCCTTTAATGCGCCACATACATAAAAAAAAATTGTAGGGGAACGTGCCAAACTTGCCTATTTCTCAGTGTATTCCTATTGTATGTCTTTGTTTTTCAAGAGTGCCAAAGCGCCAAATTTGGCACGCACATCTCTAGTTGAGAATCCCTGTCCCAGGTCTTTCCTGGGCAAATTGACCTCAAAAATAAAAAAATTGCAGGTGATTTAAAGTGCACTACGCGGTCCCCCTGACTTGTAATTTCACACGGCCTCAGCACACTTTACAGAGCAGTTCTAATCATTGGGTTTTAAATCACTACCTGGACTCCCTGGGGCCAAAGGGCTTACTGTGGCCTACATATTGGCGCAACCCTAGCTTGAGCAATTCACACCCTCATAGAATATACAGTTTTTGCATACTCAGCTCCCAGCAGGACTCGAACGTGTAACGATCAATATCTTACGTTTAACAGTCCGAGAACTAACCGACTGAGCTAGCGAGAATCTCAAGCTGACCTTTTACCTGTTCGACCACTTTCAATTCCCAATCAATGTAATATGGGTTGGCCAAGGTTCATACTACGGTGACTTATTTGTGGAAATCGTATAGAGTTAAGTTAACAGTCAATGTTTACGATTCTGTTTTTTCTATGATTGACAGTGAACACTGTCTCAGGCATTTGAAGAAAATGTATTTTAATGCCCTCTACAAAGTGCATTTCTTCTGGTATTTGACCATCACTCTTAAACCAATAGTCAATGTTGTTGTTTAATGTTATCAAACAATGGTAAGCTTTCATACACGATTTAGCCAATTGTGTTTTTTTGCAATTTGGACAATCGACAAATGATGGGTTGCTATCTAACATGCAGGGTTTATGACAAAAATTACAGGAGTTAAAAATTTTGATATCTCCAATGGCTTTCACTGTGGACACCAAGTCGTATTCATCCAATTCCATATTTTCCTCTTCTGTCGTAGATTCAATTGGAATCACAGGGGCTGAAGATTCATTGATGATCGTGTTTTTAGTAGTTCCAACATAAATGGTATCAAACCTTTTAATTCTGATGTCCTTGAATGTGTATGTGTAGCCTTTTTCAACTTCTCCTATGTCATCATTCCAAAGTGTCATCCTGTGCAAGGAAAAAATAAAAACATAACAGAATATTGTTAAGTTATGAAGTTTCTGATTCAAGTTCGATAGATTAAACCAAAAAAGAAGAACTGGAATCAAACAAATACATTTCGCTGTGTTGCTATCTTCTTTTAATGAAAAATGCCATAGCCTCACAAACAATACGCAGTCAAAAATCATTATTTTATATTGAAATAGTTTAAAACAGAGAAATTGTAATTTGTTTCCAAATTGTTTCTACCACGATTCTAAAAATGGAAAGGGTAAAATGAAATGTTTATTTTCAAAGTAAAAAGAACCAACTGATGCTAGTATTAGTAATCAGCTTTGTTTCTGTTTCATGAATTTTCATCTTCAAAAATAATGTAAACCTTTTTTTGTAATTCATCAGATGAACATGAAAAGAGAAACTATCATCAAAAATTATTTGTTTGAATGATAGCAAAGATTGCAAAGATTTGTTACAAGAAACACTGTCTTTTTCACATGCAAATTGAATTCATATGAGTGGTGCTCTGGCAAAATGAGCGGAAAGTCGCGATTGAAGATTTTGAATAAATGGCTGCTAAAGTAAAAATATGGTGAAACAATCAAATTTAGTTTTTTGACATAAAACACATTAATACATAAGTGTGAAACTATATCTCACGTTTTGAAGGTCAATTATGCCGGGAAGTGCCATTATTCACAGGTAATTGATCGCGTTTTGCTATTATACACTATTGTAATCAGTAACTTTAAAATTGATTTGCGATAATATTTTACTGCCAGATTTTGAGTGGACTGCCTTGTATTTCGATCTCTAAATGAAGATTGTAGAAAGAAAGTATGACATATTATATATCATTCGAAAGCTGAGATGAAAGAGAATTAAAATACAACATAAACTCAATTTTGAAAATCGCGACTTTCCGCTCATTATGCCAGAGCACCACACATATTTTCTTAAAAGGATTACTTTTATGATTAGAGGTGTAGTTAGTTGATATTTAGGTACACATAATGAAAATGTTTTAAAATCATCAAGTATGGAAGAAAGTTTAATCGGAGGACAAGAAAACTTGGTTAACATTGTCTAAATCATGAGAACAAATATGAAATTCAGGACTGTAAAAATGATAATTATTCAGAACTCAGAGCCAGAAATACACTCTCTCATAATATAATCTGGGAAAAGGGGATTTGAAATAATGGTTAATAAGTATTACCTGTAGGAAAACTTTTTTGACTACTTTTGTTCAAAACCATTTAAACAATAAGTTTACCAAGTAAGTTTACCTTATAATACCGGAGTCATCTGCTGCTATGGCATTGCAGACTATATGTTGTTTTTCTCGTAATTGGTATGATTTTCTTTTGATGAAGAGTGTTGCTGTTATGAGACTGTCAATTTTGTCATCTGTTGTGTTTTTTATTTGGGATACTTTCATCACCAGTGGCTTTGCTATCTGGTTACTACAGGTAATTGTTGGGCAACTGAAGCCAGGAATGCTAGGAACAGTTGGAAATTCCTGCACAGCATAAGTAGGTTTTCCATCCCTTGAGTCTTCCATTGGTTTGGCGTCTGGAAAACGTAGGAACTTACGAGCCTCTGACAAAGTCTGTAAAAAGTGAGAATATTTTATCATTTTGACAAATAAGTTCTTGCCTAAGTGGAATAATGGTCTGCTTCATTCTTAAAAATCTTGGCAAAATTGCCAACACATTAATTTGAAACCCTCTGTGTTTTTCTACTTCTGTTTTTACACAGTATACAAACCAACATCCTACAAATTGAAATTTAGTAATTGACCCTGTCATATCAAGAAGTTCGATTTTGAAAGTTAAACATAACTTAAGCACATTCCACAACAAAGAAAAACAAGAATGCAATTTGTGAGGAGTTAATACAGATCAATACTAACTTAAGCAGAAGATGCAAAAGTATATATAGATATGTAAAGAGAAATTTCAAGATCTTTTTAAAAAGCAAAATCAAGTAAAAATGTGGTTTTCATACACTCTTATACTCGAAAATAGCCTGGATTTGTCTGGCTTGGTTGTGCTATACATAAGAAGTCATAGCTCTCATCTGCAATTTTTTTTTAGCTAGTCATCAAGCTCAGTGCTTTGTTTTCCTGAATTTTTTCACCTGCAATTTTTATTTTAGCTAGTATCAAGCTCAGTGCATTGTGTTCCTGAATTTCCTGAGCTGACATGAACAGCTTCTGTTTTGAAATATTTGTCAATGTAGAACCTCAAACTGCCTCTGTGACAAACTGGGTTCAATAAATAAAAAGATTTTCTTTTTCTCAAAAAAAAAAAAAGGAAAAAAAAGGATGTGGTATGATTCAAACCCTTGCTGCAAAACATATCTTCCACTATAAATAGGAGTGGGCTATAAATGGGTGATTTTTCAGTTTGCCTTATCAACAGTTTTTTTGGATTGCACTTAAGGGCACAGTTAACCCCTCATTTTCTGAAATATTTCATGATTTGTAACTCAGCAACCGATAAGTAAATCCATATAAAAGTATACTAGATGTGGATTTTCATGTAGAAGATGATGGTTAGGTCAGTTTTGGACCAAAATGTATGATTTTGGATCAAGGTCCAAAAACCCCATGTTCTTGGACCATTAATTTGTAAACAACCTAACTAAATTTTGAAAAAACAAAATTGGACCTCGAATGCTTTTTAGAATCTAGAAACACATGTCTAGGAACGCATTTTTCAATTTTTTGATTTTTGACTTACTTTTTGAAATATTGCCAAAAATAGGTCCAAAATTGGCCCAAAATGATTTTTTGGTCAATTTTGGCCTATTTTAGGCCTATTTTTGGCAATATTTCAAAAAGTAAGGTAAAAATCAAAAATTTGAGAAATGCGTTCCTAGACATGTGTTTCTAGATTCTAAAAAGCATCCGAGGTCCAACTTTTATTTTTTCAAAATTTAGTTAGGTTGTTTGTAAATATAGTGGTCCAAGAACATGGGTTTTTTGGACCTTGGTCCAAAATCATGCATTTTGGTCCAAAACTGACCTAACCATCATCTTCTACATGAAAATCCACATCTAGAAATGTATACTTTTATTTGGGGTTACTTATCGGTTGCTGAGTTACAAGGCATACAATATTTCAGAAAATGAGGGGTTAACTGTGCCCTTAACCTAGCTCAACTTGAAATGACAGATTTTTTGGTTGTGGGTCAAAGAAAAAAGTGTGCTGCATCCTCTAGTGTCAAGTGTGTCGTCATAGTAAATTTTGATGTTTTTGAGAAGAAAATGCTTTGAATCTTAAAATCTTTTGCATTGTGAAGCAATTTTAATGTCATAATATGTGTAAAAAGGGCGCTTTTAATGATTATGTGCAAAAGAAAATGCTTTTGCTAATTTTAAGGTAGTAGTTGCCAAGGCGGTATCAAGTTTGATCTGCTAACAAAATTTGAGCCTTCTATCTAATTTAGTTTGTCAGTTAGACTCGTTTAAATGCGTCAATAATATCCCTATGTTAAAGCATAGGGGTCAACAAACTTTTCCCTGTACAAATGTATCTAGGAACATTAAAATAACGTTCAAATGGGTACTACGGTCAAACTAATTCTAGTAGAAGGCTCAAATATCTTGGGTAAATTAAACATCAGAGTATCTTAACATCTACATACTTTAATTTATTCAAAGTTGTACGAATTGCGCATAAATACAAAAAGTGCCCTCGCTTGGAATATTGACAAAAAACATCAATTTTCAGGAATACGAAATGACTTGGGTTAACAAAAACTTCATATTTGTGTTCCTTGGACTCCATTTGATAAATATAGACCCATTAACACACCAAAAAGATCACAAATTGAGAGTTAAATAACAATTTTTGTAAAATAAAGAAGAATTTCACGAAAATGAGATATGGTCACAAGAGGGTGCAGCACAGTTTTTTCTTTGACCTGATTAAATTGTTTTTGCCATTTCATGTTGAGATAGATCAGTTGCAATGCATAAAAACTGTTGACAGAAAGAAATTCTGAAAAAAGCAATTTTTACTTGTGTATAGCCCACACCTACTATAAACACTACTCTCTGCCATTTGACCATAGCTCTAGTTCAGAGCTGAAAATAGACTGAAAGATTTGTAATACTACCCTTTCCTATACAATATTATCTGGCTCTTCTAAATACTGTACTGGAATTTACCCTAGAATTTTTTATCAAAATTGATTTTTTACTCCGGGAGGGTAGAACTCGGGGGAGGGTAGAACTCTGAATAGAACAGCTGCTTTATATAGTCTGAAGACCAACTGTTATCATTTTAAAATGTACTAACATTTCATTCAATGTAGATCTAGCATTTTTGGGCCTAAACCTGGTATTTCTCAAACCAAGCATATTTTGAAATTAAAATTAAGCTCCTCAGAGCTATTTGACCACTGTGCCAACCTGTAATTTCAATAATGTGTGAATTACTTTATATCAGACTTATGTAAAGTGCTACTGACGCTAGATGGTATGTGTGATCAGTAAACAATAAAGAAATTCTTCAGAAATTATAGAAATATGAGGATGTGTTTTCTATCCAATTTCTTACCTTATATTGACTTTGTTGTCAGGGTGTGAAACACATGATATTAACCACAGTTCCTTCTTGATGCAGATTGGCAGAGAAGTACTCCTTTTTAGGTCCTTTTTTCCTAATCGAAACTTCTGACAAATACCCTTCTAGCTTTGTCTTTTTGGGAGTGACCATACTATCTGTAAATGTTCAAAATAAAATAAAACACATAATTCTTACTCATTTTAGGCAAAAATCTCCTCCTTCCAATACGAGCAAACCATATTAAGGTTGGGTTAAACCTTTATATGGCATAAACTGTTTTTGTACTCCTACTCTCAAACTACTTGCATAAACTGAACAAAAGTATACATATTTAGAAGCGGATTTTTACTCTGAACATGATAATGATATCAGTTTTTGACCAAAAATGTCAATTTTGGCAAAAAATGCAATTTTTTTGCTTTCTGGAATTTAGAAAATAATGTCTGGGAGGGTTTTCTTAAATTTTTGATTTTTTCGTAGTTTTTTAAAAATGCCAAATATAGGTCCAAAATGTAAAAAAATGCCACCGCTGCCACCAACATGACAATTTTGGGCCTATTTTTGTACTCAATTTCTTTTCAGATTGTCGTTTTCCAATTTTGCATGTCGAATTAAATAGATTTTTTTATTCCTCTCACCAAGCGCATATATTTGTGATGGTAAGATTATAATTGGAGGGAATGGGTTCAGAATAAAACTAAAAAGCTGTTTAATGCTCAACTATGTTCAACATAATACTATAACCTAACCCTCATTAAATTAGCTATTTTCTATAGAATACGCAAGGTTTTCGATCAGGTTCAATGGAAATTATTGTCAAAAGGTTTGATGACCTGCTATCGATTCGAGTTCGTTTTGGAGAACACCACATCAGCTTCTTTGTTTGATTTAATGGGCCTCATAATTAGATCATTTAGTCCACATTAATGCTGTCGTTTGTTATGAATTACCAAAACTAAAAAAATGTCAACATACGTGTATACATAAGTATTTAGTTGATGTCGAATTTTAGGCAAAAAAAAAATTGTTTGATTGTCCTCATTCGCCCGCACGTATTCTGACGCCCTACCATTTTACTCTTTTTTTTGGAAAAAGGTTTTTTTAAAAAAAATTTGGAGAAAAAAATGGAAAATTATGCACAAGAAATTGAAAATGGATGAACAAGTAGCACAGAAGTGTGCCCAAATCTGTCAAAATAAAACCAATAATACCTAGGAACGTCTCAAAACCGATTGATTGTCATCCTTCAACCATATTTTCTTACTCAATCGTGTAAGATATCGTGTGGCATTCAAGATTCCGGAAGACAAAACTCTTGTACTACGACGTAAAATAAATGTCAGTGAAAAAAAATTGCATTATCATTTTTATCTTTAATTTAGATTTAGAAATATATCTTTTCCTTTTAATATATATTGTAGTAGTTATTTTTATATTTAGAAGATGAATAGATATTGTTTTGAATCAATTTTTATTTTTTTCTGTGCGCAATATTTAACATTTGTTGCACCAACCACACTGTACTATGGTCTGTAGTATGACTGCACACGCGGTGAGTTAAAATTGATCCAAAGACAATCGTTGATGTTCGATACGGCACATACGATGTAAATAAATAACGGAGGACTTGTTTAGTGATGTTTCTGTAGAATATGTGGAGAAGCTGGGGAGAGTGCAGGTGGACGGAGCACCATGGCGAGATGGTGGAAAGCTCAGCATAGTGCAAGTGCTTTAAAAAAAAAAAAAAAATAAAGACCGACCGCCCGACCCATTCCAATCAAGGCCATCTATGGACAATCAAACAATTAATTTTTTTGGCCTTATAGACCAAAACATGTATGAAAATGATAAAAATAGAGTCAGTTTTGAACTTATTAACAAGTGTTCTACATCTTTTCCTCATAATTTGTTCATGCAAGTCTTGGATAAAAAGGGGTAAACATGGTGATTTTGGAATGGGTTTTTCTCAGAAAACAAGTTGATTACCTCACCTTCTCTTTAAAGCTTTTTTGAATTTCAGAAATGTGATAAGCACAAATGAAAATATCTTATCAAGAAAGTTAAATGAATTTTTATCACACCTAAGCCACCTTAATGAGCCATGATAAATCAAAGATAGCTAAATGATTTTGATTTTTTACAATCATATTGAATCACATAAATCTAATAAATAGTGTACTCACCAAATGGAAAATACTTGTCACAAAGAATACATTGACCAGCCTCCTTTAAAGCGGTCCGTAACTTGGTTAGAATATTAGAATCATGTAATGACTGCTTGTCTCGCCAAATGCAAAACATTTGAAATATTGCATCTTCCACAGAGTGAAGGTTATTAGCTTCAATTTGTTGAAGATGTGGCAATGAAAAGCCTAGAAAGGTTCCGATTTTCTTCCATTCCTTTCCTACATCTGCTGACAGCTTGCGTAATAGCTGATCTGTAGGGAAAGCCATCTCTGTAAAAAAATATTGTATTAAATGCAACATTAATAGAACAAGTGTACCATATGTTCAAAAACCTATGATGATTTCACAGAGAGATATGCACGGCTTTAATTTTCTTCCCATTTAGAATGATCTATGAAATATATGAATGTAGCCATCATGTACTGCGAGTAACAGGCAAGCATGATAAACCAATTCAATCGGGAGTCTTCCAATGTGACTTTGTTTTAGCAAATTGAAGAACACATCCTTGAAAATAACACTATAACGTTTTGATCAAAACTGATTTATAAATAGTTAAAACAGCATAACATGAAGGAATGTGATTATCTAAAAGCACTTTCAAGTGTATTTTGTCAAACAATTGATTTTCCAATGAAAAATGGATAACAAGCACATTAATGCTTTCCTATACTAATACATGTGGAATTAAATTCGGGATCCCGAAATTAATTCAAGAAATTGCCATAACAGAAAAAGTAAGCATATTTAAGCCAAATCATTTGAAGGGTATTAATATCTGCCAAAAACAAACCCAATAAACTTGAAAAAATCAAAAGTCATTGGTAACAGGGAGTGCTTCATTTTTAACACTTTATAGTATTGCTTAAGGGAGAAGGTCTACCCTTTGAAATTGTTCAGTTTTAGGATTCCGTCTCAAGATTTTGATTACCTATGGCGTTGCATGGATTACTTCACCAGGCCTTTAAAGTAATTCAATTTAAAAAACTGAACACAACTTCCAACATAATAAAATGGCAATCTCTGGCATTTACTTACAGTTTAGTATAGGCAGCAAGATTTGGCAATTACAATTAACCCACTGTATACTGGTATATTGGTATACTCTTGGGACCTCTCAAAATGAACCAACTCTGTGTAAATTCAAGTATTTCTGCATTTGGAAAGATAAATAAATATACGCTCGGCTTCTAATGTTTGCCGCCTAAACTGAGGTGAAAATTGACCTTTAAACTGAAGCTAACTGAGGGGAATTCCCACAATCCTATGTGCGGATCATACCACTAGACACAAGGGGAGTGGAAATAAAGATATGGTAGTTTTTATTTATTCTCTTTTTCCACTTTATGGCTAACATGGTATTTGCAATTGTTATTAATAGTTATTTTTCAATTACATCACCATTATGAGTTCAAGCTGTTTTGGTTTGAGAATTGAACTATCATTCTTGATAATATTGTATTAAAGTGTCACAATCCATACCGCTTAAAATTTTACTACACATAGACAAAATAGAAGCAGGCAAAATCAAGGGGAATTCCCATGCATGGAGCATACCATTTAAACAGTGGGGAAGTGGAAATATAGATAGTAGTAGTTTTTGCTTATTTTCTTCTGTTTCCTTACCCTTGGACAAAGGTTGATTTAGCAATATTTAGTGATTTTAATAGTGACATTAATCATCATTATAAGTTCACAGTAGCCTATGGTCATTTTTAAAATACTGAAAAGCTTATTACTTGAAAACGAATGGTCGGAATCAAGTGAAATTTTCAGAATATATTTATATTGTACTCTTTTTTTTTTAATTCAGCTATAATATAGGTAAGGTTTTTCTCACATCAAAATCATTGAATTACACCTTTTAGTTAGTGCAAAGTATAGATAATATGTAGAAGTTGTCAATTGAACTCAAAAACAGCACTCATTAGCAGCGGTGGCACCAGCATCTCATTTCTGGGGGGTAAATGGGGGGCAAGAAAAATTTCCGGGGGGGGGGAATTGTGAAAAATAATTTACGCGTGCTAAGCGCAAAATTTGTTGGACAATTTTTTTTATTTTGGCTAAAAACCGCCTATTTGGAGCTAAAATCATGATATTTAATGGTGAAGTACTCGCAAAGTGCACAAAAATTTGCACATTTTCTGTCAAGATGATTAATAAAAAGGGGAAATTGAGTGAAATTTGCACAAAAAATAGGGGGCAAAAATATTTTGAGGGGGCAAATGACCCCCCCCCCCTTGCCCCTGCAAAATGTTTGCAAAAGCGTCATATTTTCCAAAATCTTTGATTAATCATTACTATGGTATCATGAAAAACTCCTTATTTACAATAATTATTGGTGCAAATAACTCGGCCTGTAACCATTGCAACGATTGATCTTAGATATTGGAAAATGTTACTTTGTACAGAAAGTTTTCCAAGACAAACATTTTGAGACCATATTTAACAAAATTGGACACTGTTGAAATTTTAGGCCCATCTCTTGACCCTATGTTATACGCTGTGGAAGTAGTAACGTTATATTTATAATAATTAACCAAACACGTGCGATCTGGTTCCAAACAAATTATCATGTCCGTAGTGGTTCCACTGATCATACATATTAACACAATACACGTATGTACATATAATAGTCAGACCATCTTTACATTCGATTTTTGTTCACAAACTGAAAAAATAGTGAAAAGGATGACCTTCTGGCATATTATTTAAGACTCTTTTCTGTAACACATTACTGTGGTTTACAGGCCTGGAAAAAATGTAAATTTCCCGGTAACCAAAAAATAAGTTATCTTTATTTCCTGCCATGAACGGCTGAAAAATAACAGCAAATTGGCCCGATTGAAAATGTCAATGCTAACAAGGGTTGTCGCGAGTGCACTGCGCAGCGTAAGCGGCGCCATGGGGAAATCTGAGGGGCCCCCCTCCCGGGGCCCACTTAGTTGTGGAAAATTTTGAAAATTTGACCCTAAAATTATGCTTATTTTGTGCATCAAAAATGGTTCACCTTATTACGAATATTACATAAATGGTCATCAACATTTTTTTTGGTTTAAAAAATTATTATTTTTATTGTGGGAAAAAAAAATCTATTAGTGATAAAATCGCCTAAACTTATCAAGATTAAGACTCTAAATTATAATTAAGATTAAGAAACCCCAGCAATTCCCTTGTTTACTACAAATTTTGTATCGTTTTTGGCAAATTTTTATGGAAATATAAGACCCGGTTTCTAGAAGAAATGTCGATGTTTTTTACCCACAATGCATTATGCACGTGGTATCGGCAGAGGAGGGTGGCCGTGGCAACTTCTACTGGTTGCCGTACGGTATCGTAGCTGTCGGAATATCAGTAAAATCTATAAAATTTGGGGTTCATGTGTGAACTCCAGCGGATTTGGAATAACATAAAATTTTATGTTTATTACTGTAAGAAAACCTGACTTTTTGTATTTTTTTGAGGAAAGGTAAAAATACAATGTTTTGTAATATTTTCTTCAATACATGACTCAATAGAAATACACATAAAACGTATCCTACATTTGCGTTTTAGAAATCACTCGTCCCTAAATTTAGTAGCTTCTATTAATCGTGTCCTGTGCCGCCTGCGCTTCCTTCTGCTTCCTTATGAGAGGCAGATGTTAGAAAGATTTTCAATTTGTCCCCCTCCTGCAGGATCCCATGCAACAGAGTGATGTTGTGTCTAAAACACAAAATGTGTATGTAAAACTGAGAAAGATGTCTATAACTCAAAATGTTGGGCAAAACCGAGAAATGTGTCTAAAACTCAAAACGTGTAAAAAACCAACAAAGGTGTATTTAAAAAAAAAGGGGGAAAAAAAAGGTCATTATGCCTATGATTAAGACTTTGCTAAAGTCGAAATATCAGGCCCCTTAAGGGATGTAAGCACCTTACTCAATGTTACGTTTTTGCAAGTTTATTTTGTACCATAACTTTTAAAAAATGACAAGTATTTTTGACCTTATTTGGCATGAAAATCAAAAAATTGGCCAAAATTCTAAAATATAAAAATGACGCAACATCCGAGTGGTTGTTTAAAATTAAAATTCCCATTCCTAAGACATTTTTAAAAAAAATGTTATTTTTAGCTTTTCCCAAAGCCAAAATGGCCATAAAATTTGTTTTTTGTGATTTTTGGCCAAAAATCAACATCACCATCATGTTCCTTGTGAAAATCCCTTTCTGGAAATGTATAATACTTTTATTAAGTTTAAGCACTTTGTTCAAAAAGTTATGGAACAAAATAAATTTGCAAAAACGTAACATTGAGTAACGTGCTTCCCCCCTTAACCATACTCAAAAAAAAAAAAGATGTGTAAAACAGAGAAAGGTGTCTAAAACAGGAATTGATGTGTAAAAATAGATACTTCACTTAGGGCGAAATCATACTCGGCCTCCAAACAAAATTTTCGCTACCAAACATTTGGTCGTGACGTCAAAATGATGATTGACTCCAAACAAAACAACTTCAACACCGAGTTGAGACCAAATAAAATTTCTTGCTACATTAGAATGCACATGTTATTGAATTGCCATACATTAGACCAAATGTTTGCTACCTGTTCATCCTTAAGGGCGAAATCATACTCGGCCTCCAAACAAAATTTTTCCTACCAAACATTTGGTCGTGACATCACCAAATATTTGCCATCGAACTTAAAGTATGAACGGGTAGCAAACATTTGGTCCAATGTATATGGCAATTCAACAGCATGTGCAATCTAGCGTGAAATTTTATTTGGTCTCAACTCGGTGTTGACGTTATTTTGTTTGGGGTCACTCGTCATTTTGACGTCATGACCAAATGTTTGGTAGCGAAAAATTTGTTTGGAGGCCGAGTATGTTTTCGACTTTACCCATCACAGATTATGTACCTATTAACTGATGGGTGAACATAATTTGATATTTCACACCGCTGACCTACATACACATTAACACATTCAAGCAGGCGTGACTTTAACTAGGCTTGGTAATACACCACCCTGGAAGCTTCTCCCTTTATTTCCCTAGATGTGCTAATTTACCCAATATTTTTCCATTGACTAGTGACCCTTGCCCTGGGAGTGCCCGGTGCGCAGCGGGGACCTCGCACTTTCAAGTCTTGGGCTGATGATATCAACTGCACCCATTGTATCATGATTTATACAATGTCATATTGTCAGAGCAAGAGAATGATTGATTTCATGATGTTGCACAATGGTTTACTAATATTCATAATAATCATAATATCACACCTCAGCCATAAATATCAGCAAATCATACCCTGGAATTATGATTAATACAATCCCATTATTTATAGCCAGTTCTGAATATGTTGTCGCACCCCATTACCCGGTGTAATACTATTCATATTTAATGATGCGAAATAGAGTCACTTTACTGTATAGACTCTTTGCAGCTGAGGCTAACGGAAGCTAGCACGACGTTAAAATTACTGCACTTAAAAGTCAGTGTTAGAGAATAAGCGTCGACCTTCAAACAAACTTCACTTCTGCTGTGAAGTTTGTTTGAAATGGGATGTCTTGGGAACATCCCATTCTAAAAGGTCTTGTGAATTACTGGTCTGTAGGCAGGGGAAGTGGATCTTGAGGGCTGTACATTCCCATACCTTGCTGCCTCCTTTCAATGTCAAATCCCTTGGATAGCCCATAGTCATAGTGTTAAGTACAAAAATAAAACTTTTTTATTTTACTTTTACAATATTATTTATTACAATAAAGATAAACACAGAAAGCTGCCATGGAATCATTGAATCAATTTATTGAATACTTTCATAAAAATAATAAAAACAATTCATTGGAATACTTTCATAAAAATTACAAAAGCATACATTAATACAAATGTGTTTTAGGAGGGATTGAGATTTTTTCTTATTAATTGTCACAGTAAATCCATATTTGGTATATATAGCAAGTATGTCTTAACTTAAATAAAGACGTAAAGAAAAAACAAATTACACATATTAATTAGCTAATTTTTGCATATTTTTAAAATTAGCGGCAATTGCTCAATTTTCAAAAAATGTAGCTCGACAATTGAATATCGTATGAAGTTGGTTGAGGTGTTAAATTAAAGCTTTCGAAAAGATCTAGGGCTTGGTCTTGGTTTTTAAAGCACTTCAGGTTAGGGGGGGTTAGGACAGGCCAAAAACTGATTTTGAACCACATGGATTTTTTGAACCACATGGATTTTTGATTTTCTGACCTAATGAAAAAAAGAAAAGACTTTGTGAATTTAAAACCAAGACCAATCCCTGGCTTATGGTTGAAATAGTATTTCTGCCAATTTTGAGCTCTGTAGGGGGTTTACTTTTGGCTCTACATTTTTTGAATGACAGAATTTGGTGAAAATATTAAATAGCAGAGAAATGGATTTTAACATTATTAATGATAATTTTGCCTTAACTTTTGAACGAAGTTACAATTTCTGTTAATTTGACCTTAGTATAGCCTGTATGCCAAATTCCATTGCTCCAGTGGAAGATAGAGGGCAGCAAATAACTCAGAGACATAAGAAACGCCTAATAAGTATGTTTTGGTACCATTTGGGGCATTCAAATATTAATTTGTTGCTCTGGTTGCCATGGCAATTGGTTCGTAAACAAACTATAAATGTTGAAAATTTGTATTAAAAATTGTTTTTTTTTTTTAAAGTTTTTCATATTTTTGAAATTGTTAATCTAAACTACATTGTCCAACCTGTTCAAAAATGCAAATAACCTGATTTTTAT
>JXSR01S004660.1:4011-17644 GCA_000969725.1 Ophiothrix spiculata
TTGCCGTTTTGACCTTTTTTAAATATTTGCAAAGTGTCAAGGGTTAGAGTGGATTCATACTGTCATACATTCGGTACCGAATGTATATTTGTGGTGTCAAAATATATTCGGCATCGAATAAAAAGTATGAACCGGGGAAAGATATATTTTGCTAGTGTCCAGATGTTGCCGGGCATCAATACGTGATGAATAGTGTTGTCAAGTTGAGCATATACACCAAATTGAGAGAATGTACATCAGTGCGTCCAAACTATTGAAAGGTAAAAGGCCCACTGCAAAAATGGTAATTACATCCATCCCCGGGGGAGGGGGAGTAACTGGGTTTTCTGACCGGGTAACCATCAGCGTTACAAAAAAAAGGTGAAACCTGGGCAAGTATCGAGACTTGCAATATAGGGTATCAAAATCGGCCTTGTACTCTGCAAGTCTCACATAGGGTATCAAATTGAAGTCCCTTATAAGGCATCAAACTTAGAAAACAGATTAATGACAATCGTGCCTTAAATTGCCCAGTGGCGTAGCTAGAGGGAGGACCGGGGGGGGGGGCGTGCCGCAACATTCCTGCAAAAACCTCCTCATAAAGATGATTTTCACAGCATTTTGGCACCATTAAATCCAAAAATGTTTCAAATAACCTTCTTGCAGTGTGTCAAATAGCTAAAACCCCGGAGCTTCCGAGAGCTTCGCCCCTGGACCCCCACCAGGGGCCCAAGGCGGACATCTAGACCCCACCCGTTATTCGCTCCACTCGCATGATCGATACAAGTATGTCAGTTCGTCTTCATATTTTGCCCCCACACTTTCGAAAACCTGGTTACACCACTGAAATTGTCAAGAAAAGTTTCAAATAGTATACCTAGAAAACACTTCTTAAAAGCGTTCAAATGGTGCATATAGTTACATTTTACCTATCATTTCTTTCTTGTAATATTTGTTTCGTAACATTTGCATGAAGTCTCAGATAGGGTATTCATCTGACAAATATGGTCTCGGATTGGATATCCATTTAAATAGATATGGCAGATTTATGGTCTCAGATAGGGTATCGTTTCACTCATTATTGCCAATTTTCGGTTCTCACATAGGGTCACTACCGTCACCTTCGGAACCTGCGGAACTCGGATGGTTATCGGGCCATAGATATCTGTTACCCCCTGGCATCCAACCTGTTTAAGCATAATGTTTTATGAAAAGTATGAGACGAAAATTGTGCAACCAAACAACTCAGAGAGTGAAAATAACATAGGCCTATGATTATTTGTTTTAATCTGCTATATTTAAATATAATAATCGTTAATAAAATTATTAACAATTAATTAGGGATCATTAAGAGAATTCAATATTTATCATTTAATTCGTACTATAGGCCTACTTGACAAGACATGTTCTATTATTTGTATTCACGTTTGCTATCGCGAATAGAGAGGCAAGAACGTAATGAAAAGACTATACGAGTTTTTATATGTCTGCAAACGTATAAATATTTTTTTCAGTTCAGCATGTTGAACTCTCGAAAGATATATTTCTCAAGCCATGTTTTGATTGCCTCACCGCGGCATTCTCAAAGATTTGCTCAACTGATGACACGATTAATTGATTTGCCAACCATGCGAATCATTTAACCTGTTTGATTTTTCCGCCGCCTTTACCCCAGGCGAAAAAAAGACTCGTATACAATTTGCACACGCTATCATTGAAAGGTAAATCATCGCGTGATCATTCAGTGAGTCATGCTTGCGCAGCCGTCAGAGGGTGTCTGACAGGAGATGTGCCAATCACTAACATCCTCTTCTTTTTATGCTCTGTATGAGTTAATTTACAAAGAACAGTTTATTTCCGAAATTTTGGTCAATCCTAACTAACTGCTAACCAGTTACACACTATTGTTCCATAGCCTTCTTCTGGGAGTTTATGATGCCCGATCTTTTGCCCGGGTATCAACAACTAAAGATTAATCATAAAATGGACAGTTTCTACAATAATTCTTTATTACTTAATATATGCGAGTACTTCCCAAAACAGAAAAAAAAGCGAGTAATTCCCAAAACAGAAAAAAGCGTGTGTATGTGATAATTTGGAAAAAATAGCAAAAAAATACTCATTAAGCCAGAGGGCTTCTACTCACTTTGAACGACAGGAGAGGCCATTTCCTGTGGCAAAATACTTTATAAATACCAATTTACTTAAAAGGACATAAGTAAGAGCAGGAAAAAATACCGTTATATATCGCCCACTATAATTTTGGTTCAGGCTAAAGCCCCTAAACTGTAGCGTTTACCTACAATTTATATTTTTTGTGGGGTTATATGAAAATGTATGGTGATCATGGTGATATTTGTTTTCTTTTTGAGGGGTGGGGCAAAAGTATACTGTGTCCCCCACTTATAATATTGTGGGGGGGGGGGGCACATACCCCTGTGCGCCCACCACTTCCTAAGCCAGTGTTTAGACTTGGGTTAGGGTTACAACGCACTGTTATTGCGTAAGCTTGTTAATCAAGGTAATATCGTGATATTTCTTTCTCAAGTTATCAAGATGAATATATTATTAGAAATGGCTTAATTTATTTCAAGAGACACTAGTATACTAGTAATCATAATACGGTATATGTTTTGCATGCCATTGCATCCCTCTTAAGCCATGAGTGCCGAAAAAAAGAAGTTATTTTCATGTCCCTCCTTATTTTAACTAATTGTACGTATTTCCCCTAAGTTGCTAACTGAATTTAGTGACTCAGCCCTCCCCCCACCCCTACCTGTCCCCTTCCTCCTTCCCTCCTTTTTTCTTTTCTCCTCTCCGTTTTTCTCCCCTCATTTCCCTTTTTTCTTTCTCGCTTTATGTCATTTCAGCGCCCCCTCCTGCGGGTGACACGTGCCCCTCCCCTTGCCCTTTTGCTACGCCACTGTTAAATAATAAAAAAAAAAAACATAGACCTACCCTATAATGTTGTCATGTTAACCTGATTTGGAATTTCTGAAAGTAATTTTAGGATTGCTGTAAAACACGTTTCCAGTGACCTCGAAGCTATTATTGTAATCAATAATATCTTCAGATTACAAGCGGGCTATTTAATCCGTTTCAACTCGGCATGGTCATCCAGTTTCATTCGGTGTCGAATGATTTTGACGTCCCATTTATACATTCGGTACCGAATGTATGACAGTATGAATCAACCGTGTAATCCAATTAATACTGGTTCACGCTTTCTAGTTCAAAACGTATAGCATACACCGTTGTCAGGGGATGTGCGTGAACCAGTTACTAGTGAAGTTACATATTCACTACGATACTGAATAAGGATTAAAATGACACCAGAGGTCAATTTATGGTCCGTCAAAAGATGTCAAGGCATAACATGTAAACGTGAGATACACGCGATCAAAGATCAGTTAAGGGGCGGCTTCAAAACTCAACCGGCGGTTGTCTGCCGGTTCTGGGCGGTTCAACCGGAGTAAACAATAGCCAACCGCCCGGAACCGCCCAGAACCGGCAGACAACCGCCGGTTGAGTTTTGAAGTCGCCCCTAACTCAATATTTTCTGTTGATTGTCGTCATTTTTTAAAATCATCCGTTCTTTGCAAATTGGCATCGCTAAATAATTGACACATTCTGACTGCAAATTGAAGAGTGTAGAATAAGAAGTACTTAAGTCACATAATACTAGTTCTGATATATGAGCGTTTAACATTTTGATATAACTTTTAAATGCAAAGTATTGAATAAAAAAAGGTACATACTATTGTATAGTCAAGTGTACCATTTATGATGATCTAATAATACCTCTGGTGACGACGACATTGACAGTACATGAATCTGTTAGACCAGCACCATCAGTGACCGTTACTGTTAAAACGCTTGTACCAACGGGAAACATGCCAGTTCTAGTGCAATCTTCTGTACTATCTTGAAGTGGTATCTCTGTGTTAGCTGGTGACAAGGCAGAGTATGTATATACAAGACCGTCTATACTTCCACAGTTATCCATTCCTGTTGCCGGGTCAAATGTCACTTCTTTATCATCTTGATCTACGGATACTAATTGAGGATGAATTGTAGGACATGCAATACTTGGTGGTATATAATCTGTAGGGAAAAAAACACATAACCTTAGATTAAAAGGGGAAAGTTACGAGAAATTGTGATTAACGGAGAAAGGGATATACAAAAATGCAATCGCGTTTTACGGCTTTCTATCTATCTATCTATCTATCTATCTATCTATCTATCTATCTATCGGCAGTCACGTAAGCTCAATCAGTAAGGCGCTCGCTTGCGGCGCGAAAGGTCCCGAGTTCGAACCCCGCTGGTGCCAAAAGTTGAGTGTGCTTGAAATTCCCTTGGACAAGGAACTAATTGCTAATTGTCTTGTGGAAACACGTACGAAACTCGGGGAGCTGATCTGGGCAGCGATGGTACGTACTAGTGGGCTGATCAAGGTTCAGCGCCCCTAGAGGTTGTCGTAGAACCTGAAATGATGCTTGGTGTGGAATGGAGCTTAGTTGGGCTACAGTGGTCAGCGAACACCTGTTAAGTGTGCAGAGGCCGAGTGGAATTACAAATCTGGGAGGCATAGCGTACTATAAATCGCCAGTATTTTTTATCTATCTATCTATCTATCTATCTATCTATCTATCTCTCTATCTATCTATCTATCTATCTATCTATCCATCCGTCCGTCCGTCCGTCCGTCCGTCCGTCCGTCCGTCCGTCCGTCTGTCTATCTATCTCTATCTATCTATCTATCTATCTATCTATTTGTTTGTCTGTCCGTCTGTCTATCCGTTTGTCCACCCGTACCCCTCCCGTCCCGTCCTCTCTCTCTCTCTCTCTCCCTCCCCTCGCTCTCTCTATGTTATTGTACAGGTTGTAACAGAAAAAAATATACATTCTTGTTAGCGATATCATGAGGAAACTAAAAATGTTGAATTCATAAACTTTCTCTTATTTGAAAGGCTATATAATTGGCTACCAGAAGCAGCTTAAGTGATCTCATTTGATGGCCAGGTTCAAAGGTTACGACCATTTAATCAAAGACTGGTAAAAACTACTTGGGCCGATTTCACCATTTTCCAGCGCAAATAGTTTTTTATGAGTCGAGGAAAATTAACAATGCAGTGAGATAAAATTGACAAAAGACACACTTTATGTTCAAGAACATTTTTTTTTTTTTTTAATATGATATTTCATATGATAAGAATAATTCATGAATTATTTCATGATATTTTAGATAAAAGTTATGCTTTAATTGGTTAAAATATTGCTCATGTTCCAGAGTAAGCATAAACAGTTGAAGCAAAGACTCAATATCTGTGATGGAAACGGGACAGCAAAGAGTTCATTGCAATAACCTTTTTGCAATTTTCTTACACAGTTTCATATTCAAAGGAAAATATGGAAATTATAAAATTAACTTACTAGCTTAATTGATAAAACTTGATTTTAAAGAAGTTAAGTTCAGAAAAATTGTGTTTTTTACCTGTATTGAAATCTGGGTAGTCTTGGAGTGCTAATGTGCTGATTCTGCCATTTAGATGATATGTTATCTCACCAACTAGGATACCTCTTAAAAAATGTTTTGGCGTCCCGTCAAAACATTAAGAATAAAAAAGTCTACGGGCAAAGTCATCATTAAGATCTCCTATATTGCCTTTGTCAGATGTAACACTAAAATCAGCCTCGTAATCCCGTAGAATATCGTATGGCTGATTTGGGGCATTATGTGTTATTATTTTGCTACCGGTAAATGAATCGGATGAACTGGCCCAGGTGGTTTGAAGGTAGGGTCATCATACTTGCCATAATTCTGCTTGTATACCATCAAATTGGATGAAACAAACTGCATTTTATAGCTAAAAAGTTGGCTTTTGATATAAATAAATGTTAATGTGATACAAAGTGTAACTTTATTCTTTCAGCGTATATTATAATGTATAATATTTTCTGTTACAACCTGTATATGTTTTTCTGATATTATCTTGTAAATATCATTACTTTTGCAATTTGTTTGACCTAAGGCTTTAATTTTCATTAAAATGCTTAGCCTATAATACTGGACTGTGTTAAACTAGCAAGTAGCTGTATACACGTGTTGAACAGATTTCTATATAACATATTATATTATCTATATCTATAATATATTTATAATATCTATCTATCTATCTATCTATCAGCATTATTCCAGGTGACTATCTTTGGAATTAAAAGTGCACAAGCCCATTACAGGCGTGCTTAGAAACAAATTTCAAAGTATAGGCCTCAGGAAAGACAGCCATTACCGACAGTTTCATAGGATACCCTCTCTAAAAGCTCATTGGGTACCCCATGGGGCACCCAATGAGCGTTTAGCGAGGGTATCCTATGAAACTGTCAGTAATGGCTGCCTTTCCAGAGGTCTATACTTTGAAATTTGTATCTTTCTATCTATCTATCTATCTATCTATCTATCTATCTATCTATCTATCTATCTATCTATTTATCTATCCATCTATCTATCTATCTATCTATCTATCCATCCATCTATTTTTCCATCTATATACCAGTCCATCATGTTTTCCCTCACCTCCCCTACCCCGACACCATCACATCAACCCAATCACAACCCATCCCCGATGCGCCACATCATCAATAAAGTTACAGCTAGCCCCCTTAATCGGGCCAGACGCAACACATGGCATCTATCTCTAGTTCCGAAAAATGTTGGGTATGATGATTAACGTGCGCGAAATAATGTTGTTGATTATGATTAGCGGTTACCGCCCGGGGGTTACCGTGGTAAGCGATTTACATTTTACATTTCCGTATAGGCTACGGTAACCTTAACTTTATTTTCACAGTTTGCCTTATAATCCTACCTGTAACCCAATTGCTATAAACTGAGTATGTACAACTCACAGTAGAAAACCCATCGCCACACGTGGCCTCTACAATATAGACATTTTCGCTACGGTAGATCGGGAATGTTCCTTTCGCTTTGTAGTGGCTCGATGCTGTAACTGGAATGGGCAGCCTCTCCGATTCACCTACCAGAACAGTGTACGTTGGATTCATGATAGAATTAATGCATATAGCTCCTTCGAAAGTCACCGTATATGCATTGCATTGACTCGGAACAAGTGTTGACCAACCTACACGTTCGTATTTTGGACAATATATTGTGGGAGCTGCGGGTAAAAAAAATGTATATAATTCAACATGAATCTACAATCTTTCTATGCACTAAGAATTATTCTGCCACCGTGCGCTTGGCATATATTTATTTTTAATGATTTATTAAAATGACTATTGACCACATTTGTCTAACTTAATGATCTCGGATGATTTGTAAAATGTGTTTATGTTGCTCGGGATGTCTACAAGTAGTTTCGTCCATATTAAAATTCAGGTCAATTGGAGCATTTTCAAGTTTCGTCGAAATCCGATTCACCGTTTTTGAGTTAAAACATTACCAGAAAGAAACAGGAAAGAAGAAAAAGAAATGACAAGAAAAAAATTTACGTGAAAATACAGGGTATCCCAAAAAAACATTGTGCATAGAAAAGACGCTGATTTCGGAAGTTAGACATATCAGCTGCTCAAAATTTATATCATTCTAAAAAAAAATCGACTTTGGGCAAAAATGGCCACTTTTTAAAAACGTTATAAAAGTTCTAAATGTCTGATTTTCGTCGGTTTTTTTGCTAATAAATGAAGGAATCAACAATTCTTACATGTTCTGTAAGTTTCAAGTCAATAGCATGCAGATATGTTTCAAAATGGCGATTTAAAATTGTCCGAGGTGGCACCCCCACCCTACATCCGCCGACTTTGACGGCCTACCATAACCCAACCTTAGGTGGTACCCCGATTTTTTTTCCATCAAAATGACCGCAAAGGATGTAAATACAATTACCCAAATGCCCGGGGTCGCTTTTTTGCGTTTTGGTGCAATCGACGATCATCCGTTAGAGGGGGTGGGGTGGGGGTGGTAGCCACCCCCATCCCCCACCCCACCCCCTTAGGAAGACGAGGGTTAAAGTAAGTTGTTATGTGAACCTAAATAATTTGTTTTTATTGATTAATTAATTATTTATTAAAATAAACTTAATTATTGAGATCTTTGATTGCCACGGAAAGGGACTTTCAATTTCGCTAACCTTGCATTCGATTTAATTTATCAAAAGTCGAAAACATTAATGCATATAGTGATTCATTTAACCGATTACAAATACGTGATTAAGCACTCTGTTTGACGAAATGTGTGGCCAATTATTAGGAATATGCACTCTATATCGGAGCGAATCTACTCATCATTATGATACGAACCAAATTGAATATTCTTTTTCATTTTGTGATGATTCAAATCTGCAAATACTGAATTGAATTTCACAAAGAGACTGTATATAGCTATGGCTATACACATCGTTGTATCAGTTTTTATTCCACATTTATAGTTTATTTCAAGCCAAATTGATATTTCAAAAAATGTGTCATTAATCTGTGTCCTAGTTACGAGTACGAAACCCTGGTACAAAATATAAACCTAAACACACTCAAAACTGGTCTGATAGTTTGACACAACACACATGTGTCAAGAAATTGTCTGGTAAAAGCAAAAGATTTATAACTCTTTGAAATATAACTCTTTAATTGTACCGTACTTTCATTGGATCAACAATAAATCAATTATATAGTAAACACTGCATTTTAGATATCATTATGAATTTGAAATAGAGTCTCTAGTGCACTGATACAGCGTTGGGGCCCTGACGAACATTGCAATCCGGAGCTTGATCTTGATCAGAAACTTCCAGCAGGACCGCGAGACTCAGACTGGAAATTACTTGAAATATCTCAGTCAAAAGAGATCAACCGCCAATTATGACTGAGTACATGTGAAGATATCTTGTATAAGTGTAAATATCAGTCGTTGTTGTGCCAATCAGAATTCTATTTTGTGTAAACATTATGAATTCATGACGTAAATTCCTGGTTTTATCATTATTCAAACTAATCCCATGTTGCAATGAACACTGCATTCTGTTTTATGAACATGTGCAAATCTACAAATCGGGCTACTGTATACATGGTATAGATACAGGCTTACACCACAGGCCAAAATTCGAGAATTATGGGATGTCTGTTTAGCTGGCTTTATTATTATCATATGTTGTGAATCATGGGATTTAGGCTTGGCACACATTTGTATCTTGGCAATCTTTGAGTAAGGTCAGTACCGGGGTCAGTACTCTTAATCCGCAGGTCACTCACTGATTTTCTAACATGCACACATATTTTGAATGATTGTGAGGGCATAATCTTTAAAAGAAAGGATCAAATTGATCCGATAAAGTATCAAGTATGAGCTTACCCTTTTTCGGATAAATTTTGATCCAAATTCTCCTCAAATTTGATCCTTTTCGGATCAAAAAAGAGTGTGTTTGATCCAAAAAGAATCAAATTTGAGTAGAATTTGGATCAAAATTGATCTGGAAAAGGGTAAGCTCATATTTGATACTTTATCGGATCAATTTGATCCTTTCTTTTTAAGAGTGCATAAAATTAATAGTTTTGCGGGCTTGTCCCGTCCAAAACTGACTTTGCGCACTGGAGATCCCTGCTACAGTTTCAGCTATTGTTTAGTAGGTCTAAATTAGGAAGGTGTCAGTCTCCATTGTTTGCCCTGTATGGGTTAACTGCCCGGATGGTCAACTGGATTAACATTGTAAAATGTTGGCAGTTGGGCGGGCTATGTACCCTCCGGTATTCAATATGCCTTGTGACGGCTAGCCCCTTTAACTGTCATTCCTTCCCGCGTTAAATTTGCCATGCCCCCTTTCTTATGCGCGAGTGTCAGTTTGGGTTCACATATCAAAAATTCTGTCTCTCAACAAATCGAAAAGTTTCAACTTATTTGGACTGTTATGTGTATAAGAGAATGTGTGAGACTCGTCAGGGATATCAATTATCAGAGGAGATATCATTTTTCGGACAAATTCTAGGGAATCATGACCATTTTGGAGTAAAAGAAGCGACTTGGTAATTGTTATTATTGCATTTGCGGTACATATACATCTTCATCACCGCCACGTAAGTCACATACGTCGCACCAGTATTGTAATGCACCAGAAAAGAGATCGACTTATGAATAATTGCATAAGGAGTGACCTCTTGGTCATTATATTTTGGACTGCTGCTATTTACCAGATGCTTTGCTTTTGTTCATCGGTTGCCCATGAATTTTCACCGGAGTTTCAGCTATAAGTCAGGGCACTGCGAAGGTTTCGCTGGATCTCCAGGGAAATGTAGGCCTACCTGAATGATTAAATGAATGCCTAATGTCGACCATGTTGAACTCACAAAATTGGAAATTAGTTGCAGTCTTATTATATGTGCTACTTTTTGGACCAAGAAAACATTGGTCCAAGGAAACGATCGGGTGAGTCCATTCAATTTTATAAGCCTAGGCACAGGTTTCAGCTTAAATTTGAGAACGATTCCCAGAAGAACCCGCAATTTGGTTTGCATATTTAATGAGCAATCAAACCATGTTTGTTGTTAGCCGCCATCCTTTCGTAGTCTATTTCAACCTGCCGACCCCCTCTCACCCCCACCCCACCCCACCCCACCCCTTTAAGCGTTTCATTCTGTTTTATCGACCCCGTCTTTATTATCAGTTTGAGAAATACGAACGAGCAAAGACATGAAATAATTACACATTTCTTAATCTCCATTTTCACCAGTAAATAACACTTTCTATAATAAACTTCAAACCGCGGCCGTGCTTCGTCATTGTTCGTAGGCGGTGTGCCTGTTGCCATGATATCATAGTTAATAGTTAGCGACTCTTACGTACCGAGCCGTGATTGGCTGAATGGTGAATGATAATGGAGAACTCATGAATATATAAATAGTTATCAGTCCCGTGGCGCTGGCTGATTGGCTCTATCACACGTGCTTCGCATTACATCACACTGTTAAATGTCTCTTGTTCTGCAGGCGGCTTAGGTCACGTTTGACTAGAAGCTGCTGCGAGATTTAGTGACAAGGAATTTTAAAACGCATTTTTAGGTTAGGTTTTCGTGTATTTCTATAGGGTCACGTACTGACGAAACTATTTACAAGAGTCGTATTTTTTAGCTTTCCTAAAAAAAAAAATGCAAAAGTGTTCTGATACACTCTTAAAAGGAAAGAATCAAATTGATCCCATAAAGTATCAAATATGAGCTTACCCTTTTTGGGATCAATTTTGATCCAAAATTCTCCTCAAATTTGATCCTTTTCAGATCAAATACACTCCTTTTTGATCCAAAAGGATCAAATTTGAGGAGAATTGGGATCAAAATTGATCCCAAAAAGGGTAAGCTCATATTTGATACTTTATGGGATCAAATTTGATCCTTTCTTTTTAAGAGTGTAGTAGGATAAGGAAATGGAGGAACTCTTATCGATTTTTACAGTAATAAACATAATCATGTTATTCCGGATCGCTTGTGTTCACTTGTGAACCTCCCTGTTTTTAAACATTATCATATTTGTTTTACGAGTTTTCCACAGCACGCTCGAGTCGGCGTAGCACGTGACGCAGCCGGGGATCGACTATCATACAAACGGCAACCAGTATGAAATAGTTGCCACAACCACCCTCCTCGGTTGTGTTGTCATTTGTCGCGGCTCGCCTTTGAGGTTGCCCCTCTGTTGTGTTGCGTTGTGTCAAGGCCTTGTCTCTCTTACGTTTTAGCTAAAACCTTTTTCTTTGACCATATATGGTAGTCATTAACATGATTAAGGTTACCATTTGCTGGGCCTCCTGATATTTGCATGAATAAGATCAATCAAATCTGCAACCATATCCCATAATTATAATATAATCCCTGGTGGTGTTGTCAGTTTTAAGCTATGGTCACAATAATCGTACAATCAGCTTACGAGCGATGTTTAGTCCGATTAAAAGGACCACGAGCAGTGAGTAAAGCGAGAAGCGAGGGCGTCGTGTGGTCCTATTAGATGGTTTAAACACTGCTCGTAAGCTGATCGTACGATTATTGTGACCATAGCTTAATTTGCCTCACGTCTTTGTAGTTGCTCCGTGTTGTGTTTTTGCGTCATTTTAACTCGCGTAACGTCTTTGTAGTTGCTCCTCGGTTGAGTTGTTGTGTCATTTAAATTGGCGGTACGTCTGTGTAGTTATCCTGCCAAAAGCTTTGGCAGGGTTCTGTTTTTCGCGAGTTTCTTTACACAGTTGCCCTGCAGCTGTGTTCTGTATCTCTAAGAATCTTTCTTACAAGACGGCAACGGGCCGTCTTGTTCTACTTTAGACAAATTCTTCTTCTTCTTCTTCTTCTGTCAATCACGTTTTGACATGTAACTCAGGCATGACTTATCGGATCTTAACCAAACTTGGTCAGAAGGACCATTGACCTTGCCTAAACATGTCACATGACTTTGACCTCAGTTTGACCTTTGACCTTGATACAGGGGTCAAAAAACCTGATTTTCTTCAAAAGCCTACTCGTCCCAGAAATTAAATGCGATGATAACAGTTCTTGGTCATGTGACTTGACTTTAGTCAGTGCAAAAAAGTCTTACCCGGTTAAGCGATTAAAGGTCATTAAGGGGTCAAAAGGGGGGGGGGGTCAAAGGTCATTTTTTTCAAAAATCATTAAATATCAATATCTGCCAAGTGCAAGGTGGTATAATTATTCTACTTGCACAGATAGATTGGCAAAAATATACTGAACAAATCTAGGTGACCTTTGACCCCATAGGTCAAAGTTAAAAGGTCAAAGGTCAAATTATCAAAATGCTCCGATTGGCTTGAAAATTGGTATGCAGGTACTTTAGGACATCCTGAGCAACATAAATCTATTTTAAAAATCATCCGAGGTCATTAAGGGGGCGAAAAGGGTGTCAGAAGGGGTCAAAGGTCAAATTATCGAAATACTTAGATTGGCTTGAAAATTGGTATGCAGGTACTTAAGGACACCCTGAGCAACATTAACACATTTTAAAAATCATCCGAGGTCATTAAGGGGGTCTTAAGGGGGTCAAAATGGGTTAAAGGTCAAGTTACCAAAATGCTCCGATTGACCTGAAATTTGGTACGGATGTACATTAGGACATCGTGAGCAACATGAACACATTTTAAAAATCATCCGAGGTCATTAAGGGGGTCTAAGGGGGGTCAAAAGGGGTCAAAGGTCAAATTAATAAAATGCTCCGATTGACCTGAATTTTGATATGGATGTACTTTAGGACACCCTGAGCAACAATAACACATTTTTAAAATCTTTAGAGGTCATTAAGGGGGTCTTAAGGGGGTCAAAAGGGGTCAAAGGTCGAATTACCAAAATGCTCCGATTGACCTGAAATTCGATATGGATTTACTTTAGGACATCCTGAGCAACATAAACACATTTTAAAAATCATCCAAGGTCATTAAAGGAGCTTGGTCCAATTTTTCAAAATTAAGTTTTCGGTGTCATATTAAAGATGACCACTAAAAACGTCTAAATTTCAAATTTCAGCTGAATTGGTCAAACCATTTTGATTTTACAGGCATCTGTGTATTTCAGAGCCGCATATACATTACTGTGAAAATTCAATTATGGTTACCATAATTAGACACATTTTCATATATATCTCCAAAACGGAACAT